>JZKD02S1902845.1:46050-74286 GCA_000966675.3 Picea glauca | reverse complement strand
AAGAAGACTTGAAATACTTGAAATTATTGCAATGTAAATGTTATGTGTTTAAAGAAAATGGATCAGTTTGCAACACATAGATTAAAGGATTACTCATGAAAAATACACATAGACATCAGCATAATCAATGAGCATAAGCACATAAACACAACAATTTGATAAAGGAGTTCACCCCTCTCTTGGGCTACATCTCCTGGTCCAGCTTCCAATGGATCATTATTATTAATTGCTAAAAGTGCTCAAAAACATGTCTTACAATTCTCAAACTGATAAACTGACTGCTCCAATGGCTTTAGAGTGTCCAAAAACCCCTGTTTGGGCTCTTTTGGCACCTCAATCAGTCGAAAAACGAAGAAGTTAGGCCTCCTGGAAGTCTCCCTCTTCAAGCTTGTTGTCTCTGCATCTACAAATTGCACCCTTCTTGTTTGAACCTGGCTAACATGCATTTTAAAGCATGAAAACCCAGCACCGGGCGCAACCGCGCCAACGGTGCAAACCGTAGGACGGTTAAGGACACGCCAGCCCCTAACCGCCTAGCACCTGGGCATATGAGGTCATGGGACCGTGCGCTATGGTAAGAAGTGGTTAACAGTTACAAAACCGTGTAACTCCCTCCGCGCTCCAGGTCATGGGCATATGGCATAAAAACAAAGGACCATGGGCTATGCACACCAACCGTTAAAACCGTGCGCATATACATATATACCATGGCCATATGTAATGGCTATACGACCACGGGCCAGGGCTAAGCCCCAGCCCGACCCCCCGTCGGATTTTACATAGTTTTTAATTCAAATCAAATCAAACGTATATACATTACAACGTATAACCGATGTTCTAATGGTTAGCGGAGCTTTGTGAAAGATTTACATAGTGGGGGAGGTCCGAGGGTCGAACCCCGCGGACTCCCATAATTTTACATACAACCAATTAGCCAATCCCGGGGTGCCATGTGGCAGCCCACGATTGGGCCACATGGCACCCAATCATTGCCCAGAAAACTACCACGTGTCGACATCTGATTCAACAGCTGCCAACCAACAATCGCTTTCCATGTCAACACCTGACATGTCATCGTACGGTCTGTACAGCCCTACCATGTCAGACTGTACGGACTGTACAGTCAACATCATTTTTTTTTGCCTGTTTGACTTGACGAATAGATCGCTATATCTCTCGCTCCCGACGTTCGTTTGAGACGAAATGAGTTGCGTTGGGTTTGCAACGACGAGGCCTACGCTCTCGTCCAGTTTGAAGCGATTCCGAGCACTTTGAATTTTTGAGCAAAATTTGATCCCCTGATCATTAATGGACTAGACACTAGTTTATATTCACTCATATTAAGCCTCTTAATTGACTCCATGGTATACTTTATTTGTGTGATTAATGTCTTACTATATTCTCTCCATACCTCAAGGCCCAAGCAATAATGAAACTAACCAAGGTCTTTCATCTCAAATTCTTGTGACAACAATCCTTTTATTTCTCCAATCAACTCATTACCATTTCTTGTTATGATCATAGAATCAACATATAAAGAAATCAACACAATATGACCATTTCCATCCTTCTTGATATAAATATTTGGATCACCTTTACTTTTAATAAAACCTTTATAAACGAAGAAAGTATCAATTTTCATATATGATAATCTAGTTTCATGTTTACAATTCCTTCTTTAACCTACAAACAAGATGCTCATGAACTTGCTTTACAAACCCCTTTGGTTGCACAATATAAACCTCTTCCTTTAATTCTCCATTAAAAAAAGATGAATTAATATCCAACTAATATAGTTTCTAATTATAATTAGTATCCATTGCAATCATTAACCTAATGGTATTCATTTCAGCTATAGGTGCAAAAGTGTCTTCATAATAATTCCTTCTTTCTCTGAATAATTGTTTGCAACCAATCTAGATTTATACTTTTCTATACTACCATGAACATTAAATTTAAACTTGAGCGACCATTTCGATCTTATAGTAACTTTATTCTCAGGAAGTTTGGCTAATTCCTATGTTTTATTTTTCATGATAGAATCATATTCTTCTTTCATGGCATCCATCCATACTCTATGGTCTTTAGCTTCCTCAAAATTCAGGCTCCATTACATTCATAACTTTAGTCATTAATGCAAAGTATTTATACCTATCAAGTGTATAATTTTTTCGTGTTCATCTCCTTGGTGATACACTTCTTTGTGAAGTTCCTTTGAATTTCTTCTTCTACTCTATGGAGTTCCTTCATCCCTTCTTGGTGAACTATGGCTACTTGAAATGATCATGCTGCTTAAATATTCATCTTGAACATGGTTAATGTCTTCTTCTTCTTCTTTGACACTTTCATCGTTATCATTAGTAATATGCCATATATAATGACTATCTTGTTGTTGAATTTCATCTGCATGTTCATGAAACAATGCATCTTCGCTTGCAAAAACCTAATGAGTGTTGGGATCATACATTTTAATTCTTTGTGATCTATACAATAACTAATAAAAATGCATTTGATTCGCTTCACATCAATCTTTTTCCTATCTTCTTTAAGAATATGAGAAAATGATTTTCTTCCAAAAATATGAAGATGGATTACTATTGGTTTAAAGCTATAGAGTACTTCAACATGTGTTTTGTGCTCTAAACTCTTTGTAGTACTTCTATTTTTTAGATATGCACTAGTATCGATTGCTTCAGCCCAAAATGTTGTAGAAAATTTTTGTTGTATTTCATTGTATTTGCAATATTTGAATAAATCCTTTGGTGTGTATTCTCCTCCTTGATATAACCATAGAATTTTTATATACCTTCATGTTTTCTTTTCCACCAAGTTCTTAAATTCTTTAAAATACTCAAAAACATCACTTTTATTTCTGATAAAATAAACCCAGGTATATCTAGTTCTATCATCAATAAAGGTAACGAAATAATATGCTCCACCAAGAGACCTTGTTTGCATAGGAGCACACACATCTGTGTGTGCTAGCTCAAGAATTTCTCATTTCCTGTTATTTGTATGTGTAGTAAACTCGTCCCTATGTTGTTTACCTAGTCTACACCCCTGACATGTAATATGTTCATTATTAAGATTTGGAAGACCCTCCACCATATATTTCTTATTAGCTAACATCAAATCATTATTATTAAGATGACCATACCTTTGATTCCATAAGTATTCCTGTGACATAGTTGTTGATGCCAATGCTTGATGATTCTTCCTTGTGACATCAAGCTTGTACATTCCTCCAACTCTAACCCCTTGTGATATAAATTTGTAGCGATCATGTATTCCCTTCGCAAAAGATTGTGACTTAACAAATTCAAATTTTAAATTTTGATCTACAATAGTGGAAACTAAAAATAAATTATTCTTAATTCCAAGAATATACATCACATTATGGATTAGTTTCTCTTGACAATTGGGAAATTTGTCACACAAATATCTCCATAACCTTTAATTTGATGTGATCTATCATCTCCTAGATATATATTAGAACCATTATTTGTCCTATGATAAGTTTAAAACCAATCACTATTGCGTGACATATGAATCAAATCACCAAAATGAATAAACCATGCATAAGTAAAAACAATTTCCACTAGCAAAAAAACATCGAAAATAAATAATTTGATATATTTGAAATCAACTCTCATTGTGACGTCTTTATCAACATAATTTCCTGATTTCCTTATATATTTGGATTCATCAAATTTATTCTTCCTACAATCCTTAGAAAAATGACTAGGCTTACCAGAATAGAAGCATCCATCATTCATCTTTACATTGGTTTTTCTTCTTAGTGGTGCCATAGCTTGTTGTGATTTTGTACATGTGCCTTACCTCCTTTGTTTCTCTCCCATGGATTTCCTCTATATGGATGTTTCCCTTTGGCTACCTATGCCAAATATGAACTTTGAGACATGAAATTAAGATTATTTTTGTGTTCTTCCTCTTGCAAAAGAATACCTGTCAATTAATCAAAAGTAGGTGCTTTATCTCTAGCTGCAAGACTCATAATAAACATTTGATATTCATCTAGCATACCATTAAAAGTTACAATTACTAGATATATTCTTGAAATATTCTCACCAATCTCACCAAGATTATCTTTCAAATCTTTAGTCATAGAAATAAAGTTATTGATATTTTTGGTTTCCTCCATTTCAATTGAGAGTAATTTAGTTTTTAAAAACAATAATTGATTTGTATTAGTTGTTTCATACAAACCTTTGAGTGTGCTCCAAGTTTCCTTAAATGTATTGCAATCCCTGAGGTGTGCAATAATGTTTTCCTTGATGGACAATCTCAAGAGTACCTTTTTCTTGGTCTCTCTTTGATCCCAATCTTGGGTGTTGGAGGGGCTTCCTAGTTTGGCTTCATATCTGGAAACAATTAACCAAAAATTGTATCCTTCCATGGAAGTACGGATCTGAAACTTCCAATTCATAAAGTTTTTTCCATCTAACTTAATTGATTCGTTCATATACAAATCAACCAATGGATTTTCCATTTCAAAAAAAAATATTGCTGTAACTATTTGAAGATGAATAAACAAATTTTATTCCTTAAAAAAATAATTAGTTTACCTTCCTATCATATTAAAAACCATTGCATTTTATTTTATTTATTTTATTTTTTATTTTTTGTCTGAATGGTTTAGATCCTACCTTCAGTGGGATTCTGTGTTGAATTATGATGGTATCATATGTTTTAATATCTTCATAAGACCAAAAGTTTAAGAATTTTCTATCTATGCCTGCGATCGATCTGCAACTAGGGTTTAGAGCCTCCCTGCAGCTCGGATCTGTGATACCACATCCATTTCCCCGCTGGGGATCATGAATCGCAAGGAGGGGGAGTCGTCGGGTGCCTCCTACAGCCAAATAATGGAAAATGGCAGTCCCACAAAAGGGCTGAAGAGGCCAACCTTTGAGTCGTCACCAAACCTGCGCGTGGAGCTCCTAGAGGAGGGAACTTTCAAAGATAGAGAAATGGATATAGATCCAGGGAAGGAGAGGGCCCCTACCCGTGCGTCAACTCCATGGATGCCGGGAAAATGTATCCCACAAGATCCACAAGCCCCGAAGTATGTCATCAACTCACCGCGTATAGAAGAGCAGAAGCAATACATGAGGGACTACGCCTTGGTGGGTAAATTCATAGGTCTCTGGCCTTCGGAGCGTGATCTAGTCAAATGGATACAATACTAGTGGAAGATGAGAGGGCATTATGATTTACAACTGGGCTCCAAGGGTTTCTTCACTATTATCTTCCACAACCTGGAGGATCGCAATCGCATCTTTGATGGGGGGGCATATTTCTATAACTCGGCAGGACTCTTTTTAAGATTCTGGACCGAGAAGTTCATCCCTAAGAAGGAAGACTTTGCCCATGCACCGGTCTGGATTAGATTATACTCCCTGCCCCAGGAGTTCTGGCTTGAAGAGGTCCTGGCCGACATTGGTAACACTATAGGCGTCTATGTCAAATCCTCAGAGGCCACTAAGCAGCGGAACTATACTTCTTATGCACGAATCTGTGTGTATTTGAACATAGCCAAACCGTTCCCAGGATCCATCACGCTGGAGTATCATGATGAGGACTGGTCTCAAGCCATTGACTACGAGCATATCCCATTCCGGTGAAGAAAATGCCATGAGCATGGTCACCTCTTCAGAGATTGCCCACTCAACACGGTGCAAAAAGAAGGGAACACAGAAAGTGGCAAGGACAAGGATGACTTTGTACAACCAGCGGGGAAAAGGTGTCAAGGAGGAAGGAAACAACTGACTCAGGTAAGCAAATATCCCTCTACTAGTAATAATTTTTCCATCTTCCGAACTCAACCAGAAAGCCCCATAAATCTTGCAAACCCCATTGCACCTCCTCCGGGAAATGCACCTCAATCTATCAGTCAAGGAACGGAACGACTGACCCAAGGTAAGGAGCCTGACCTCTCCCCCCCCCCCGACACTGTTCCTGACCTGCAAGAGACAGAAGACGGGGAGGCGGATATGGATCTAGAGGAGCAAGACCTTGCTGGGGTGGATCTGGAGCACTTGGAGTACGCCTATAGGCAGCAAAAACTCTACACCATACCCAAAGATCAACTTCGGAAGGTCCACAAAGTATTCCTCAACTCCTCAGCTGGGTCCTCAGCTTGGGCCAGCAAAGGCCTAGGAATCCAGGGTGGTCAATCAAAGAACCCGACTAAACCCTAGAAAGACGAAAAGAAAAGGGGCCATAAAATCCACCAACAAACTCATACAAGAGATAGGGAACTTTATGGTAAACTCAGGACAAATTAACCTGATTTCGGACAGCTTCCCTCCTCTCCCCACACCCCCATCATCATGAATATCATCACTTGGAATAAAAGAGGCCTCAACGGACGTAACAAGCAAAAAGTGCGACGGGATCTGATATTAGTAGAAAAACAAGAAATTTTACTTCTACAGGAAACAAAATGTACTTCAGAAGACATTGACAAGCTACTACCCTACTGTTGGAAACTGGGGAAGACAGTCTCAATAGATTCCATAGGAACAGCTGGTGGTCTGACCATTCTATGGAACACCAATGCAGTGCTACTGGAAAATTTCATTACCACCAAATGGTCCATCACAGCTAATTACAGGCTTATAGGCTCAAATAGGCCTGGACATCTGACCAATGTCTATGGCCCAGCCAGCCCGAGGGATAAGAAGGCCTTCCTCAGGAGCCTGCGCTATGTTGCTAGCCTATCACAGCACAAAAACTGGACCGTCGGTGGTGAATTCAACATTATCCACAGCCTGGAGGAAAAAAGAGGAGGCTCAAGGTGCCTAGATCGGGACTCCAGTGACTTCAATATTCTCATAGATGATCTTCACCTAATTGATCTGGACACTAGAAATGGCTTGCACACCTGGACAAATAGAAGAACCGGTATACACCAAATTGCCTGTAAGCTAGACAGATTCCTAATATCCGAATCTCTTATGATGGAAGGCATCGCAATGGAATCTGTTATCCTAAATTTCTCTGGGTCAGATCATTGGCCTTTACAATTAAGGATGGATATCCAAGCCACTTCTGGTAAGAAACCTTTCAGGTTTGAGAAATTCTGGCTAGACCACCCGGGGTTCCAAGAAAACATCCAGGCCTGGTGGAGGGAGGCAATGGTCCCTGGCGGATCCAAAATGTATAGATTCCAGCAAAAGTTAAAGAACCTCAAGCAAACTCTCAAACTCTGGAACCAACACACCTTTGGCAACATTTTTTATGCTCAAAAATAGCTTTCGGCACAATTGGAAGGGATTCAGCAGCAGATCAGACTAGGAGGATTAACAAATGAGCTCAAGGCCCAGGAAATAAAATTAAATCAGCAGCTCGAAGTCAGGAAAAAGTAAGAAGAGATACTATGGAAACAAAAATCGTGAGTGCAATGGCTCAGGGAAGGGGAGAGCAACACCAAATTCTTCCATAGAACTGTCATCCAAAGATGGCACTCCAATAAGATCACTCATCTCATCTCAGACGATGGGGACATCATACATTACCATGGGGACATGGAAAATACCTTGATAGATTATTTTCAAAACCTCCTCAAAGAACCCCGGGTAGACAGACATGAGGCCATCAACAAGGTCACGCGGCATGTGCCCTCCCTTGTCACCCCAGAGAAAAATGTCGCCCTTCTCCGGCCAATAAAAATAGAGGAAGTGGACCAAGCACTTCAGGAGACACCTAAGTGTAAGGCTCCTGGCCCCGATGGTTTCACAAGCGACTTTTTCCATCACTACTGGCCGTTGATTAGAACATAAGTCTGGGAAATTTTAGAGGATTCCCGAGCCACCTGCCAGATTCTCTAGGCTCTTAATGCCACTTTCATAACCTTAGTTCCAAAAGAAGGGCAGGCACATCACCCCAAGCAATTCAGGCCGATAGCTTTGTGCAACGTCATTTATAAGCTCCTCACAAAAGTGATAGCCAGGAGACTCAAACCCATCTTACCTACAATAATTTCCCCAGAGCAATCAGGCTACGTTGAGGGTAGACAAATCCTAGACAACATTATCCTCGCCCATGAGGTGATCCATTCTCTGCAGAAGACCAAGACCCCAGGTGTTCTCCTCAAATTAGACCTCTCTAAAGCTTTTGACAACATTAGCTGGGAATATATGCAAGCAATGCTTCTTGCTTTTGGCTTTGATCAGAGCTGGGTAACCTAGATAGTGAATCTAACCTCTTCGGCTTTCTTCTCTCTTCTCATCAAGGAGATCCCCTCTCTCTGTTTCTGGTCATTATCCTGGCCGAGGGCCTTAGTAGATCCATCCATGCAACAATTGAAACTAATATTCTGACAGGTCTCCCCTTGCATGGTATCTCCCCACCTATCTCGCACATCCAGTTTGTTGACGACACCATCTTGATGGGCAGCCCTATGGTCCAGAAAGCCAACTCCATCCTGGATATCCTTCAAACTTTCTCTGATGCTTCAGGCATGGACTGCAACAAGGATAAATCCCAAATCTTTTTCTTCAACACCCCCCTTCCGGTCCAGCACCATATCTCTGGCCTCCTCGGTTTCAACAGAAGATCCCTTCCATCCAAATACCTTGGCATCCCCTTGATCGACAATGCCCTCCGGAACTCCTCCTAGGAGAACCTCCTCTCTTCCTTTTCCAAAAGGCTTTCCTCTTGGACCTACAGAGCTCTAAATCTCCCCAGTCGCCTCACTCTTCTCCAGGCCGTCCCCTAGGCCCTTCCGATCTACTCCTTTTCTGCGTTGGCTGCTCCGAAATTTGTTCTTACCACTATTAAAAGCCTACAAAGAAACTTCATCTGGCAAGGCCTCAATACAGGAAATAAAATAGCGTTGGTTAGTTGGGACAAACTCTATCGACCCAAAGAGCAAGGAGGCTTGAGACTAAGGGACCCCTTCATCATGAACAAGGTGTTAAGCGCCAAAATCTGGTGGCAATGGCTAAAAATCCCCAAGGACCTTTGGGCCCGGCTTTGGAGGAAGAAATATGCTCCAAATGTGGCAGAGAAGAACCTTATCCACTGGAATGAGGATAACCCGGGCTCCTTAATATGGACAGCAGCCAAGTAGAATCGACAACTGGTGACTGAGCACGCCTTCTGGGAAATCAGAAATGGGAAAACGACCCTATTCTGGCAAGATTCCTGGCAACAATGGTCGGTTCTGAGCAAGGAGGAATGGGACCCTAACATTTGTACTCAAAACACTCGGGCAGGACTGACAAAAGTAGTTGACTACTGGCGGGACAATCCCCAGGAAGACACTTGGCACCAGTGGCACCTGGACAGGGAAAGCATCGATCTGAAGGCAGGTGTGGATCTAGCTCCTTGGCAAGAAGAGATGACAAAATGAAAAATTCCCAAAATAGCAGGAGAGGATATCTTGAGATGGGGATACAGACCACAGGGAACCTTCAGCACATGGGAAGCGTACCAACTCAAGGCTCATTTAGACCCTCTCCCTAACACGAAAGCGTGGTGCAAGATCTGGAGTCTTAAGCATTGGCCGAAAATTATCCTCTTCCTCTGGCTTGTGACCCATTCCAGCATCCTTACCTGGGATAACCTAACGAAAAGAGGTTTTCCTGGTCCCTCTATCTGCATACTTTGCGAAGAGGCAGAGGAAACAACGAACCATCTTCTCAACTCTTGCCATTATACTGCTCAAATCTGGGATCAAGCAGCGCTTATTATGCGCACCTCAGACCATTGCAGAGACAGCATCCTGACTACCATTACGAACTGGAGGGACCAAGATTTCCACTCCCCCCTCCTCAATCAGGTTTGGCAACTTCTACTGGGATTTATTCTTTGTAAAACCTGGAAAGAAAGGAACAAAAGGATCTTCAAAGGTCTGTCCCTTCCTTGGCAACATTGTTGGCATCAGTGCTATCGTAACATCCTGGAGACTCTACCCCTTCAGCCATGGTCCGGAGAAGACAATAATAGCAACCCAGACGAACTTCCCATCCTCTGGTCCCGGACTCCACCCTCTACCCCTCAGGCTCGACCCTCTCCTCCCCCGTCCCATCCCTCCGGCAGCCCCTCCTTTTGGTCTCCTCCCCCAGAGGGCTTCCACAAGATCAAATTTGGTGGGGCCTCTAAGGGCAATCTCGGACCTGCAGGCTATGGAATTGTCGTTCGCAGCCGTCATGGGCACATCCTTCTCAACAGTGCGGGCCCCTTAGGCCACTCCACGAACAATGGAGCAGAACTATGGGGTCTTACCAGGGGGCTGCAACTGGCCATTAAAAATAACTTCACCAAGTTAATCGTTGAGGATGATTCTCTAATCATCATCAACTTGCTGCGAAAAAATTTAAATGGGGCCAACCTGGATAGAATATCACCCAGCTGGAGACTCCTACATGGACTGCATATTATTTCTGATTCACTACGACCAAGTCTGACCATCATCCCAGCCCACGTCAGAAGGAAGGCGAATCAAGTTGCGGATGAACTAGCCAATATGGGCATCAACTGGAGCGAGTCGGAACTCCTTTGCAATTCAGCCCTGGAACCTGATCATCCCATTCTCCAGTAGTGTATTCGCAAAGCTAGGATGCAAGATGCTCCCCCGGATGGGGTGTCAGTAGAGACCACTTGGCGCATGCTGGAGGACAGCTTATGCCAACGGGGCACGGAGCCATGTGATGGGCGCGTGCCATCGCCCGCCACCCCCCAGCGACTTTAATACGCTCTTATGACGATGGAAAATGGTGTTAATGCACACACTCGGGCTCCGCATTTTTTTATGGCTTTGTTACTGGTCTCCGTTCACTGTCTCTGCTGGTGGTTTGATGGGCTTCCCCCTTCGCTGCCATGGCCATCTTTTGATAGTGTCCATTGGTCCCCGGTGGCTCCTTTCTACACCCAGCCTTGTGACCTTTGCTGCGTGCACCCTATGCCTAAACATAAACAACGTTTGAGATGGAGGCCTCGGTGGGGTTCTCCCTGGAGACCTCGGCGACCCGCATTTTCTTCGCCTGCTATGCCTCCCACTTGCTCATCCTTTCACCTCCAGGCCACGCCTCACAACAATACCCCTCCCATTCCGTCGACAGCGATCATCAATTGCCTAGAAATTATTCCTCAGCCGCCATGCTCGTCTTTACATCTCCTCCTCGCTCCACCTGTGAATGAACCGACCCATCCTCCTTGTTCGGCTATTCCAAGAGACTTAGGAGACGAGCCACCACCTTCTACGTGGAAGCCTAGGAATTATGGGCTCCCCTCCTTTGATACCACTAATGGCCAGCAGGTAAAAGATAATTTAGCCATCCTATACGGTCTCGTCTTCGAACTCCGCCAGGGGGTGGAGGACCTGCAATTTCGGCTACAACTCACAAATGACAAGGTGGCGCTCTTCCTTCAGTTCCTCTCCTGGATGCATGAGACTTTCCTCTCAACCCCAGAAGGAGCGACCTCTAGGCAGGAACCCGAAGCAGATATCGTCGAAGGGGAGTCCACGGCGCGCGCGTCTTCGAAGCAAGAACCCTGGGCAGCTACCACAGTTGGGGATGTCGTAATGCAGTGTCCAGCAGAGCCGGAATTGAAATGGGATGGGAGTGTGACCATTGCCAAGGAGGACACCGCGAGGCACGACCTGGGAATTGAGACCAAGGAGGAGGTCGAGGTGCAGTGGGGGGACGGGACGACAGTTGTCGAAGAAGAACCATGGACAGGGGATCTCAATGCCACTTGGCCAGGGTACATGTCAGGTGTCTAGGCTCTTGCTATTTTAGAAGTCGTGTCAGTTGGTATATCGTTTTTTTATGGATGTCCACGTTGTCTCAAACACTACTTTTTGTAGTTCATTACTATGATTACGCTGACTAATTTGTTGACTGGGCTGGTTTCCCCTCTGTTGAGGAAGCCCAGTAATTACACCAGGACCATCATTGTATTTTGGAACTCCCTTTTGCCTCTAGCAGGACCTTAATATATTAAACTTCTTACTTAAAAAAAATATATTAAAAACCATTGCATGCTTCTTTATTGTTGATTACTAGTTTGTGTCAGCATTTTTCACATGGGTCTCTTTATCATGAATTCTCCTCCACGTGGTTGTATCATTCCTTGTTTTTGAAAACAATGAATTTCCTCCTTGAATGTCTCTTGCATTTGAGTTCTTCTTTGCTCATGACTCTCTCCATGCTCGGAGTTTCATGGACATGTTCAATTGAGCTATTCCTACGCTCTATTGGGATTCTCCCATGCTCTGTTAGGGCTCATGTTGTTCTCCTTTGCAATGCCTTCACACCAGGACAGTCAATGTTCAAACATGAGTACTTAATTTTTTCTCTTCTTAGCAACAAATTGAACTCTCTTAGATCATGGCATCAAATGGCGACAAATAAATAGTACAATGATTCCAAAGGAACAAATAATGATTCCTTCTTTGGCGGATCAATTGACCCCTCCATCAAAATTTCTTCCTATACATGCCAAAATATGATCTCTACGATGGAATGGAAACGATTCTCCTCTCCACTCCAAGGAAACAATAATGGTTCTCTATATCGCAGTTTTTCTCCTTACTTTCTCTCTTGACAATTTGTTTGGAAACTAATGTTATAATCCCTCTCATGCGGTGGAAGAAAACACCAAGCGATGGTATTCTCTCTAAAAGTAGTACAACCTCACTGGAAATGTCAGGCAACACTTCATCTGGGACTGTGTTCAGAGAGAATATGTGAAGATTCAATACATTTCTACATATGAGCAGGTCGCAGAAATCCTCACGAAATATTTGTTAAAGGGGAGGTTTCTTTTCTTTAGAGATAAGATGGGGGTGGTACAAAACACCTTCCTCACTAAGATGGAGTGTTAAAATATTGTAGCTCAAATAGGTGTTTCTGCATTGTCTTAGAGTTGAAGCATGTAGAAGTCATCCGACAACTTTCTCAGGCTTACTTTATTTTTATAAACTGACTTATACAAAAAGTACATTAATTACTTTTTAATTAATGTTGGATTAGCTAAAGTTCATCAAGTAAATTAAAGTGAAGTTTAGATTATGTTGTGATTGTTGATCTAAATCAATATCTTCCGTAGATCAGGGTGAATATTACAAGGTTGGAGATATTGTGGTAAAAGAAGCCTAAGAGAGAGTAATTCGACTCATTTGAGACATGTGGGAGTTGAAGTGCTGAAGAGGAAAGGAAAATATTATAGGAGAAACAAATCGAAGGGTAGTAAAGGAAAAGGGTGCTAATCCCAAGATAAGGAAGAGGGCATGATTTCCTAGGTAGTCGTACATCAAATATTAACAACAATGCAATGTACGAGTTGGGTGCAATTCCCGAGGTAGATTTGCATGCAAATCAAGGAAAGTTGGAGAGGGATCTATTCTAGTTGTGCATTTCCAAGGAAAAATTTTGTGCAGATTTTAGTGGCATGATTTTCCAAATTTCAGAGCTAAGTACAGGTTCATTAATTGTTGTAACAAATTTTCCAGATTTCTTCTCTATGGGCCAAATCAATAAAACTCTCATTTGCTAGTTTTCCCTTCGGGGTTTTTCTAAAGGTGTTTTATCCAAAATTTTGTGTGTTAATGTGTGTGATTGGTTCTCTATTTTCCATCATGCATGTGTTGTTAATAAGCTCAGTGTATTTGTGTTCATAAAAATAAAATCTCGAATTTATTGTTTTATGTTCATGCATCTGGGTATAAATTGTTTTTATTTGAATTAGAGATCACATATTAAGAAAATTAACAAAGAGTATGGCTAGAAAGTTACGGAAAAAGAACCAAAGGAGAGGCTAGATATAGGATCTATCATTCAACTATGGACCATCTTGTTATGCTTAGGATCTTTATAGAAGAGTGTCACAATAATAAAACCAATCTCCTCCATTGTTTCATTGACTTTAGAAAATATTTTGACATAGTGGCCAAGTCTAACCTTTGGAATATGTTAGAAGAGCTACATGGTCCTCTAGAGTTGAGAGCTATTGTGATAAGGTTTTACAAGAATGTTATTACTAAGTTTAGGAACATTGAGGGCTATTCAGGTGAAATTTTAATTGTAATATAGGACTTAAGGAATGTTGTCCCCTATCCCCTACATTTTTTGGCATATATATTGAGAAGTTAGAGGGTAATTTGAAATAAGAATGTTGTGTCGGCCTAAATCTTGTTGATATAGCCATCATCCCTTTGCTTTACACAAATGATATTGTTCTTATGGTGAGGAGTCCCTATGATATCGACAAGAAACTAAAAATCCTCAAGGATTTTTATTCTAGTACGAGTATGACTGCTCACACTGAAAAATGAATGTTAAGACAATTAAATACAAAAATATCACTTACGCTAGTTTTGTGTATGACAAATACAACTTCCATGAAGTGAATTCATACAAATATCTTGGAATCGATCTTCATCACAAGATTAATTGGAACTATAGCATTAAGAAAATCATAGATAGAGGGTGGACAATTTATTATGGGCTTGAAAAATGTTGTAAGTCAACAAACCTGTTGCTATGGAATAAGAAGAAAATCCTCTTTTAGACTCTCATTTGTTGTTATCTTATATGGTCTTGAAGTATGGGTTTGTAACATCTCTAAAGAATCATGGAGAAAATTGAACAAGTCCAAATGCATTTTATAACTTACAATCTCAAAATTAAACGAAATACACCTTATCTTATCCTCCTCATAGAAGCAAGTCTTTCCCCCATTGAGAGCAAAATTATGACTAGGTACCCAATGTACAAGAACATGATAAACAAAACAGAAGACAAGATGCTTACTCGGTGGGATTTTTCCATCACTGACTAGGGTTCGATTCCCAAGGAAGGTGTCTTTAGTATCTAAACTAAGTCCCTGACTAAAAAAGTAAAAAAAAAAGGAATAGGGATATTTGAAATGAACTAAGTCCCTGACTAAAAAATAGGGGTTCGATTCCCAAGGAATAGGGATATTTGAAATGAACTAAGTCCCTGACTAAAAAAGTAAAAAAAATAAGGGGTATTCATGTAAAAAAAAATTCCTCGATCAAGGATGAAACGAAGCTAGTTACTAAGGAGCCATATTACGATGTTATAATTCCCATTCATGTGACTGCAAAAACTTAGCACTATCTATAGTTTAGCATTCTACGCTACCTGAGGATTATCGTTTTGTTTCGTAGACTAGAAAACACAATGATTAGATCCGATAGAGAACTAGGCGTCTAGGCATTTATTCAAGCTAGTTATAGAGTAATGAAACACTTAGATAAGATTGTGAAATTCTGACATAGTGGTGGTAGCAACACAATACACACAAGTTAGCGGAATACCGCCTAACCGACTTGCCTAACTCATCTTTGATCCTTAGATACGTTAAGTTAAGGATTCATAGTTTTCATTACTTAGTTCATTATGGTGTTTTGAGATACTAACTCGTGATCAAACAGTAATCCTAAGATGAGTGTTATTCAAGCTAGTTATACTATTGAAATATTGTTTCATCTGGCTTCCAAACGCCTCTTCTCTTCAAACCTGTACAACCCAAATGCACATTTATCTTATTATTATGGCGTTTTCGTCCTTGATTCAGGGAATACACACATAACCCTGTACACAGAAACTCATTACCATGCAGGTACATTCAATTTGTAGAATGGACTCTACCTCTGTTTTTCTGGTCTTAGTTGTTTCCCCTTGTCTTTTGACATCAATCTCAACAAATTCTTAATAGTTAGCTTGGTACGTGGAAATTTTCCCTCCTTGAGGGTTTTAATCATGTAAACATTGGTGTACTAATATTTGATCTATGTACAATAGTGTTTGGCTTAAGGTGTTCAACTTTTGTAGATATACCCTATTTCTCAACAATATATATTGTTTTTTCTTGACATGGTATGTGGTATATGGTTTTTTCAATTGACCCAAAATGTAACAATGTCATATAACATTAAAGACAATTATATTATCAATCTCTTGATATCACAACATGATATAATATTGACACCAATATATTAATCATGCGGTGTGAATAATATTATGGTCACCCATAATGTTGCAATGCGGCATTTTGAGAAGTTGACCTCTTAATGTTGCAATGTGACACAATTTTGAATTCAACCTCTTAATATTGCAATGTGACATAATAGTCAACTCAACCTCTTAATATTGTAATGTGACATAATGTTGAAGTCAACCATAATGTTCCAATGTGACATAATATTATATAATATTATGTAAACCTTTTAATGTCATAATGTGACAAAATATTTAAGTCAACCTCTTCATGTTACAATGTTATATAATATTGAAGTCAACCTCTTAATGTTATAATGTGACATAATTTTGAAGTCAACCATATGATAGCAATCTGACATAATATTAAATTCAACCTCTTACATTATTACTCCTGAAATGTCACAAAGTCAACCATACTTTTGTGAAGTCTACCACCGTTAGTCAACATTAACTAAATTCAACCATAATCAATCAAAGTCCATTGCAATCAACCATTTTTAATTAAAGTTAATCAAATTCAACCACATAACAGAGTTAACTTTTGTTAATGAATGTTAACCAAATACAACCATCCTTAACCAAATTCCACCGTGGTCAACCAATGTCACCCATTATCAACAAAACTGTAACTATAGATAGTGACAACCAACTATAGTCAACAAAAGTCAACCATACTAAACAATAGTTAACCAAAGTTAACGATAATCAACTACAGTTAATTAAAGTCAACTAATGTTTAAAATATCCATTCATTGCCAACTAAATTCAACCATTCTTAATTGTAATAAACTATTTTCAACCATAGTCATTCATTGTCCACCAAATTCAAGAAATGTCAAGATCTTAAATTATCACTATTGAAATGTTGCAAAATGCCAGAATATTAAAGTCGACTATATTTTAAACCTCAAACATAACCTCTTATATTATCACTCTTCAAATATGATATTGTAACATAAAATTGAAGTCAACCATATTATTACTTTGAAATGTCGCAATGCGACATAATATTGAAGTCAATCTATTAAATCATTTCTCTTGAAATGTTGTAATGTCATATAACATTGAAATCAACCATATTATCTACATCTTAATGTCAAAATGTGACATGATATTGAAATGAACCTCTTAATGTTGCAATGTGATATAATATTGTGGCCACCCAAAATGTCATAATGTGAGATTATGCTAAAGTCAACCTCCTAATGTCACAATGTGACATAGTTTTGAATTCAACCTCTAAATGTTGTAATGTGACACAATATTGTAGTCAATCATAACATTGACATGTACATAATACTGACATCAACCTCTCACATGATTAGAAAAATATATAATCTCAATGTTCAATCATAGTATGGTAAGTAAAAAAGATGATCATACTATATCTACTTAAATTATAACTATTAAACTATTGCAATATGTATTAACATTGAAAAAAACATATGGGCAACCTCAACCAAAAATTGTTAGGTTGTTATTCTTCAATGTCACAATGTGGCATTTCATTGAAGGCAACTATATTATTATTTTTAAATGTCACAATGATACATTTCGTTGAAGTCACATGTAGTATTATTTTTGAAATGTCACAATGTTTCATAATATTCAGGTCAACTTCTTAAATTATTACTCTTGAAATGTCACAATGCCACATAATATTGAAAGTCAACTATATTATCAACCTCAAACATAACATCTTAAATTATTACCCTTGAAATGTGGCAACATGACATTGTATTGAAATCAATCATATTATTACTTATAAAATGTTAGAATATGGCATATTTAAGTCAATTTCTTAAATTATCATTGTTGAAGTGTTAGAATATGATATGATAATAAAGACAAATATATTGTGAACCTCAAACATAACCCCTTATATTATTTCTCTCAAAATATGTTACAACAAGACATAACATTGAAGTCAATCATATTATAACTTTGAAATATCACAACGTGACAGATACTTGTATAAATATTTTCTTGAATAGTGTATTTCCAAGGGGAAAAGTAATGCTCCTCTAACACAATGTGAACCAAAGTTGACCTTTGGAAATTAACAAAATAATTTCTACAATACCTCTATAGTTAATGTGAACTAAAGAAGTACAAACGTATGGTTACAAAACCATATTCAGTCATGGTCAAAGATGGTGAGCCACAATTAAACATAGTCAACCGTGGTCAACAATAGTTAAACATGGTAAAAAATGGTTGGACAATGTCAACTCTAGTCAACCATAGTCAAGCATGGTCAACTATAATCAAGTAGTAAAAAATGGTCAACTATAATAAACCACATTAAACCATGGTCAAATAAAGTCAAGCATAGTCAAACATGGTAAACTATTGTCAAACATCATTAAACATGGTCAACCATAGTCAACCACGGTCAGACATAGTCAATCATAATTAAGTATAGACAATCATAGTCAAATATTGTAAACCATGGTAAAACATTGTCAATCATATTATCAATATTGCTATTTTATTTCGCACATATATTAATCCTAACTTACACTTAAATAATATAATGACATAATCTCATTATTAAAGATGTTTGATATATGTCATTTAATAGTATAATTTAAAAATGTGAAAAATATAAACCAAAAAATATAAAATAAAATAATGTATAATGACAAGTTTTAATTATGTAATTGTGCTACTTTAAATTTTGAAATGATAATAAACTAGCACAGCCACATAATTATGGTTGTGGCTGATGAACGCAGAAAAACATATTTAATTTATTAAATTTAATTTTAACATAAACCCTAATTTATAAATAAAATCTGCTATATCCCATTAAAACTTTAATTAAGATTTATAAATAAAATCTACTATATTTGGTCAACGAACTCCTTAATTCTATGCAACCAAAAATGATTTCATATTATTTTCGGTTTCATTCATTAAAGAAAAACAAATTTGTGCTCAAAAATTTAAATTAAGACCTAAAATCCGAACCAGGCGTTCTTGATATGTTGAACAAGGATCCTATCCGTTCTATTTTCCAGATCCAAGAACTTTCTTTCCTATAAAGAATTCAACAAAGATATTCTTTTGTCAGTAACTTTTGAAAACGAAAGATAAAAATGAATTCCATCACAGAATGATTCTTCATTTAAGTGTGAATACTCGCTTCAATTGGGGCAATCTTCTGCAATAAGATCGTCGAAGTTCTATCAACTTGAGTGTGACGGGGTCCAGAATTTTTACCATAAACATTAAATGCTAAAAGATGCATTCAATGTTAATGGCTGACCACTCCATTGTTAATGGCCGACCTCGCTCCTGCATCCGGATGCATTCAATGTTAATGGATGACCTCGCTCCATTAACATTTCCTCATCTGTTACTACGCTCCACGGACACGGACCAAATGAAAAACACTGAATGACACGCACGGAATGACACGCACTGAATGAAACACACGGAATGAAATCGGGTAGAAAATGAAACACACATAGAAAATGAAATGCTTACCTGCTCTGTTCTGGGGCGCATGCTCCTACGTGCAACTGTGACTTCCTCCTCTGCATTTATTCTTCCTTTTTGAGTCTTTTTAACTTCTTCGTTCTTGAATCTTTTTAAAGCTACAGGCGACCAGGTTTCCATTTTTCCCCTACTCTTTTCGGAAAAAAGGCCAGCAACAGGCCGTTAGCACGTGGCTGCTGACGTGGTGTCCCTATGTGTCGTTGGAAGGAGTTTTCAAGTATTTTTCGACAGGATTTTTCCGGATTATAGGTACACAAATCTCACTGGGAAAATACCTCAGATATGCACATACTTTGAGTATGCCATTCCTTTCACATTCGATAAGGCGACTCTTTGGAGTTTTCCTGTTAATTTTCATGGCTGCACTAGCATATTTCAGGGATACTATTTGCAGTAGTGCCAATTGACCGTGTCCTCTTATGAAATGTATAATATACTAGTAACAACTACTTTTATGTAAAAAGTGGTTGATATACTTGATCGACGTATATCAATCACTTTTTACATAAAAGTGGTTGTTGATAGTTGACGGTCTGCATGTTTGGAACAATAATTAATAAATTAATACATTTTTAATATAAATAATAAATAATAAATAATTATCTTTAATTTTTTTAACTAATTATTAATAATTTATTAAATTATAATAATTATTTACTTAATTGTTAATAATTAATTAATTATAACTAATTAATTGAAAAATATAAATTAATAATAATTTATTTCTTAATTATAATTGATATAAATAATAAATAAAATATTAATTAATAATTAATTATAAAGTATAAATTAATGAGAAATAAAATAAGCATAACAAAATAATAAACTAAATAATAATAATAAAGTAACCATGTGATAATAATAAAGTAAAAAAATTAAAACAACAAAGTAATAATGTAACATATTAATTTATTAATTAAGTATTTGTTTTAATATATTAATAAACTATAAATACATTCTTAAATATATTAATCAAGTAATAATACATTAATAATATATAAATATATTGATCATTAATTCAATATACATAAATATATTAAAGTAATAAAGTATTAATTAATAAATATATAAAAAATTAATTAATTAATATAATAATAAAAAAATACATTAATAATGTAATATATTAATTAATAATTATGTTAATACATTATTAAATATATTAATTAATTAATACATTATTAAATTATATACTCTATAATATAGACAACATTAATAATATATTAATAAAGTAGTAATACATTAAAATTAATGTATTTAGTAAAGCATTATTAAAATATTAATACATTAACAATATAATATTACATTACTATAATGTATAAATTAAAGTATAAATACATGAATGCATAATGTAATTAATGCATTATTAAAGTAATGATATTTTAATAATGCATTATTAAAATATCTATATATTTATTGAAAATGATGGTGGTTTACACGGGCTAACTATGATTATAGTTTCTTATGACGATAACTATGAATAACATTAATATATTAAAGTACACTAAAATGTATTAATTTAATTAATTAATACATTTTTAATAAATACATTACTAAAATATTAATACATTAAGACTTTAATAAAGTATTAGTACACAAATTAAATAATACATTAATAATAAATTAAATAGTAAGACTTTAATAAAGTATTAACACATTATTACATTATATTAATGTATAAATGAAAATATAATTTTTTATTAATGTATAATATAATTTATTATTTAGTTGACACATTAATAATGTAATAATTAATTAATAAATTAATGTATAATGTAACATATAAGTTATTATTTATTTGTATAATGCAATAATGTATAATTAATAACTTATTATTAATTAATATATTAATGTAACACATTAAAGAACTAATACATTAATAATGCACTTTATTAATTAATTAATAGATTAATAGATTGTTAAAGTAATTAATCACTAATAAAATAATGCATTAATAAAATATTATTAACTTATTAATACATAGTTTTAATACATTAATAAAGTAATGATATGTTAATAAATACATTATTAAAGTAGTAATGCGTTATTAATACATTACTAATGTATTAATATATTATTTGAAAATGACTAGATTTACTATGGTTGATCATGACCATTGCTAACTTCCCTAGAACTTCAATATGCATGACCTTCATTATGGTTGACCTTAGTTGAGCATGGTTGACAATGGTTAGTCATGTTTGACCTTAGTTGAGCATGGTTGACAATGGTTAGTCATGTTTGACAATTGTTGTTTGTAGAAGATCATGGTTATCCATGATCATGACTACTCATGACATTAGTACATTAATACAGCCTGAGTGGGCCTAATGGTTAAGAACATGTATAATGGCCTTGTCTAAATTAAATGAGGTCATAGCCTTGTCATCACGAGACTATGTTTGGCACATTGCGACAACAAGATATTTGTGTGACATTGCGATGACATGATATCTGCGTCATATTGTGTTGACAAGATATTTGCTTCACATTGTGATGAGGGGGATATGTTTGTCACAATGCAACGATAAGAATATGCTCGTCACATAAAGTATTAATACATTAATAAAGTAATAAAATGTTAATAAATATATTATTAAATTATTAATGCTTTAATAAATACATTATTAAAGTAGTAATGCATTATTAATACATTACTAAAGTATTAATTCATACATTAAAAATGACCACGATTGGCTATGGTTGACCATGACCATGATTAACTTTGGTTGAGCATGGTCATTTTTAACTATGGTTGAGCATGACTATTATTAACTTCCCTACAACTTCAATATGCATGATCTACATTATGGTTGACCTTAGTTTAGCATGATTGAAAATTGTTGTCTCTAAAAGATCATGGCTAGTCGTGGTCATGACTATTGATGATATTAATACATTAATGTATACTATAATGTATTAATTAATTAATTAATACATTATTAATTAATACATTGCTAAAGTAATAATACATTAAAACATTAATAAAGTAGTAATACATTATTAAATTTTTAATACATTAATAATGCATTATTACATTAATGCATTGTCTAAATTAAAGTATTAATTTACATAAATGTATAATGGCGTTGTCTAAATTAAATGAGGTCATATCCTTGTCATCACGAGGCTATGTTCTTTAGATTGTGATGGAAAGATATTTGCGTGACATTGCGATGACATTATATCTGTATCATATTGTGAGGACAAGCTATTTTCTTTACATTGTGATGAGAGGGATATGTTCGTCAAAATGCAACGACAAGGATATGTTTTTCACATTGTGTCTACAAGGCTATGGTCGTCGCATAGCGACGACATGATATTTTTGTCACATTGTGACGACACGATATTTGCATCAACCACTTTTTACATGATATTTGCGCCACATTGTGATGGAATGATATTTGAGTCACAATGTAATGAGGAGGCCATGTTCATCAAAATGTGAAGATAAGGATATGTTCATCACATAGCCACGATAAGGCTATGGTCCTCACATTGCAAATATAGGATATTTGCATCAAATTGTGACAACAAGATATATGCATTACATTGCGACGACAGGAAATTTTCATCACATTGCAACGACAAGGCTATGTTCGTCACATTTCTATGACGAGGCAATGACAAGGATATTTAGATCACATAGAAATGAGAAGGCTATGTTCGTGAAATTGTGATTACAAGGCTATGTTCGTCACATTGCAATGACAAGGCTATGATTGTGACATTGCAATGACAAGGGTATGTTTAGAACATAGCAACGATAATGCTATGTTCAACACATAGCGAAAATAAGGCTATGTTCATCACATTGTGACGATAGGAGATTTGCATCGCATTGTGAGAACATGATGTTTTTATCACATTGGGACGACGATGCTGTGTTCATCACATTGCAGGATATCTTCATCATAGTGCGATGATAAGGCTATGTTATTCACTATGCCATGATAGGGCTATGTTCTTCATAGTGTGATAATAAGGATTTATTTGCCATGGTGCAATGAGAAGGCAATGTTCATCACATTGCGATGATGAGGCTAAGTTCGTCACATTGAAAAGACAAGGTTATGTTCAACACATCGTGACAACAAGGCTATGTTCATCAGATTGTGATGACAAGATATTTGTATCACATTACAAGGATAGGATAATTGTGTCACATTGCGATGACGAGGCTATGCTCATGACATTGCAACGACAAGGCTATATTCATCATAGTGTTATGATAAGGCATGTTGATCACATTGTGATGGTGGGGCTATGTTCGTCACAATGGAATGAGAAGGCTATGCTCGACACAGTGGGGCGTTACATTTTTTTTTAGATTGTGATGCTACTATGTTCATCACATTGCAACATTACTATGCTAGTAAGTGGGCGGATGTTATACTCATCGCATTGCGATAAGAAGTATATTGTCGTCACATTACGACGATATGATATTTGTGTGACATTGCGATGACATGATATTTTCATCATATTGCAGTGACAAGATATTTGCATCACATTTTGACGACATGATATTTGTGTCACATTGTGACAAGGAGGCCATGTTCGTCACAATGTGACGACAAGGTTATAGTCGTCGCATTGCTATCACATGATATTTGTGTCACATTGTGATGACATGATATTTGCATCGCATTATGAAGAGGAGGCCATGTTCATCACAATGTGACAACAAGGCTATGGTTGTCACATTGCGATGACAATGCTATGGTTGTCGCATTGCGATGCATAATTAAATGTATGAATATTAACAAATTATGTTCGACACATTGCAACATTTGAAAATTTTTATCAGATTGCGACTTTTGTATATGTTCATCGCATTGCAACATCCACATATGTTCATCACATATCGATGTTACTATGTTTGGTTGATTGCAATATTACTTTGTTTGAGAGATTGTGACATTTGGAAATATTTGTCACATTGCGACGTCGGGATATGTGCGTCACATTAGAACTTGATGAAATGTTCATCATGTGGCGACGATAGGGTGATATGTGACACATTGCGAAGTCTGTTTATTTTCATCACATTTTTACATTACTATCAACATTTCGATGACATGCATATGTTCATCACATTGTTTTGTTACTATGTTAGACACATTGCAACGTTATATGTTTGTCCTTTATTGTGACGTTACTATGTTTGGAAGATTGCAATGTTACTTTGTTTGACAGATTGTGACGTTTGGAACGTTTTGTCACATTGTGACATTGGGATATGTGTGTCACATTGTAACATGACAAAATGTTCGTCACATTACGATGACAGGGTGGTGTGACACATTGCAATGTCTATTTATGGTCATCACATTTCCGTGTTACTATCCACATTGTGACTACATACCTATGTCCATCACATTCGGATGTCAATTTATGTTCATCACATTGCGGCCTTACTATGTTCAGTGGATTGCAATGCTACTATATTCGTCATATTCCAATGTTACTTTGTTCGTCACTGTAATAAAACATATAAGCATATATAAAATTAGAGTATGCATTTATGTTTTTTTCTTTTTCGTGTTGCAAGTTGCAAGTATCATGAAAACGCAAAGGAAGGGGTTAAAAGAAATTATGATTTATACTGTAAAATATTTAACTAAAATTTGTTTATGACTAACTATGATCGATATTGGTATTTTTTTTGTTAATAGACTCATACAATTGATGTGTTCCCGTACAAATAACATGTTCATACAAGGGCACTCTAACATGTTCATACAAGGGCACTCTAACATGTTCATACAAAGGCACTCTAGGAGAAACTGTTTTTCATCTTCAACCCTTTCAGTGTCACAAAGGTGACAAATTCTTTCATGCCATGATGTTGTCCTTGTATATGGAAACAATTGTAGAAGTAAATAAAATTTATTTCTCATTTATTCAATCATAATTTAGAAAATACAAAATACTCTGCACATAATAAGAGTTATAATTTATCACTACAAGTAGTGCAAAAAATATATCATTATCACCAAGTTGATTTAGGTTAAACTTTATTAAGCTAAATGATTGGTCCAGTATATGGAAACAATAACTGTAGAAGTAAATCAAATTTGTTTTCCATTTATTCAATCATAGTTCAGAAAATGCAAAATATTGTCCATATGATAAGAGTTGTAATTTATAGCTACAAGTATTGGAATTTTTTATATTGTTTTTAGACAATTGCAATAATACATTAAGCGAAGTGGTTGATATTGATAATTAAGTGGTTGGTCGTGTTGTGATTGGGGTTTATATAAAAGGTGAAACGTTAGCCACATTCATATAAAAATAATATAATTAATATATAATATCGATGCATTTCGATAAGCTTATTTAATTTAGAAAACCTAACTTAACATAATCCTAATTCTAGAATAAACAAACCCTAACCCTAACATGAACCCTAACCCTAATATAGTTTAACATTACAGGGGAGTGTGCAGCGATCCTATTAAGTGGTTGGCTCAGAAATGAAGCCATTGAAGAGCTAAAAGCTTAGCTGGTGGAAGCCTGGCCAATGAAGCTTAAAATTGGATTCACAATGCTCAGACATATATTCCGAGCTCGGTGTATGAAAACTTTTAAAGATACATGAAATGATATTCTTTTATTTAACTTTTGAATATTTTATGTTCCTTTAATATTAGGCCCAACAACTCCACTACTCTTCCACTCCACTGCAGTTTGGCACAACAAGCATGCAGCCTTTCCAATGACCTCAAATCTTCAACGCCGTTCAATTCTTCTAATTCAGTACACTGTAATATCCAGTCTCACAAGTTTTGTGAGTGGTTCCAGTCTTGTTATGCTCTTCAACCTGTTATAATCGTGTACGTAAAACACCTCCAAAGATACCACTGTTTCAAGACTACACGATTCCATTTTCCTCAAAATACGACAACCAATCAATTTGAGTTTTATAAGTGTGGAATGTCTCCTATTGTCATACAACACCGTAGTTCCAATGCAGTCAATTGAGGAAACAGTCCAATAAAACCTAGAGAACATCACAATGCCCTACAATTCACAAGCTTCAATTCCTTCAAGCTCCTTAAGTTACCCAGTGAAGGTGGCGGCGTCGAGGCATTCATTGTTAACTCAAGGACTTCGATATCGCTTCTAGCTCTCCAATTGCACTTGGTAATTCATATATCTCTGAAAAACTAATATTTAATTTGACCACGGACTTTTGATGTGCCACTCGCTGCAGATATTCAATTCGTTTAAAACTGAAAAATCGATGTATTCAAGCGTCCTTATATTTCCTAGTGCTTGGCAGGGGATGGCTAAATTCAATCATAAGTGTAAATCAAGATATTTAAGGCAAAGTGCCTTCACTATGGTCGAAATCAGGCCTGGATTCAACAAACCATATCCAGTCCAGTGTATGGAACTTTCAGAATTGTGAAGACCTATTAACCAACGTTTCATACAGAACATTCACACCACTATTATGATAATCTTGGGGTTGTTCCAGACCGCCTCCCAGCACAGTGCCTTCACAATGGTGGAATTCAGATCTCGATGCCACGAAGAGACAACAACAGTTTCTACCGTTGGGATCAAAGTCTGCAAGATAGATATTCACACACACAAAGAATGGTCTGAACAAAGAATGATAAACAAACACAGGTATTCCACTGCGATTGCGTTTAAGGACACTTGGGAATGTAGAAAATGAAGCACCCGACCAATATGAACGTGGCCACAAAGTGAATCTGTGTAAAAGTTAATAGTAAATTAAATATTTAAAATTATAGGGCTATGATCTTCATATACGCCCTAGCAAGGGCTATGATCTTCCTTATTACGCGCGCCGCAACTTAAATCTGTCCAAATATGATAGGTGTTATCCACATCCAACGCTTCACATCCAACCCTTCACATTCATAAAATCGTGTTCACTGTTAATCCGAACTAAATAATGAATGTGGAAACGAAACACTCTTTACATATTAATTTATTTTAATTGACCGCAACTTAAACCTCTCCAAATATGATACGTGTTATCCACATCCAACGCTTCACATCCAACCCTTCACATTCCTAAAATCGTGTTGACTGTTAATCCGAACTAAATAAATAATGAATGTAGAAACGAAACACTCTTTACATATTAATTTATTTTAATCAATTAAATGTGACAATCAATGGCTAGAGCAGTAATTTAAATCATATTAAATAAATGTGAAAAAGTAAACAAGAAAAAAAAAGTAAACATTCATAAAAATAAAAAGTTATCAAATTAAATTTTCATTACTGGCCATAATATTAAAATTTATGATCCTATAGGAAACGCCTATCAACATAAATATAATAAACTACATTTTATCCCAACAAAGTCCAAATTACCAAAAATGGTTTCTTATATGTATAATGTATATCGATAGTGATCGCCTAGATCTCAAATCGAAGCCCTTCCTTGGGAACTCTACAGATATAATTCTTAAGTCGTTTTACATCTGAGATCTGTACAGGCTTCAATATGAACTCTTCTGCGCCTTCGTCCAAACATCTGCTCAGTTTACAGACCCCCGTAAGTATAAAATCATGTCAAAGCAATTATAACATTTTACTGTTTACATGCATTAAAAAACAACATCTAGTCTGCAATTTTGGTAGCTTTTGACCTGCGCTTTCGAGAAGCCTCGTTCTCAGACGACATGACCACCACAGGAATCTCTTTGAGCTTTGAGGATTCCTATAGATTTTGTAAAAA
>JZKD02S1902845.1:18729-38493 GCA_000966675.3 Picea glauca | reverse complement strand
AGTAGCATGCTCAGTTTATCTCTTGAATAGATCTCCAACCACAAGTCTAAAGATGAAAGTCCCTCAAGAAGCATGGAGTGGGACAAAGCTAAATGTTGCACATCTAAGGACATTTGGATGCATAGCTGATGCAGACCTATCGGCCCTCGGACCGAGATCTACTCACAGGATCGTTCTTTAACCCCTTTGAGCCGAATCGACTCTTTCGGTTTCCCTACTGGAATCTGCAGTTTATCGATCCACAGGTCCTTTTCGCAAATCCCAATCTCGCAAGTTCGCGAGTTGTGACTCCTGACTCTTCCTCTCAAATTTCACGGTACCTGAGATCGCGAAATGGATACCGCTCTTCCTTTGTCAGCACTCTCCGCGTGTGACCACCGGCTAGGCTTAACTGCTAGCGCCTCTCGCTACTCGTGCCTTCACAAGTTTCAACATCCAACCTTCGTGCTCTTACCTCACGAATTCTCGATATGCGAGAAGTCAACAGAGTGTTGACTCCTTCCACCAGGCGACGCGTGTCCGCCTATCTATCCCATGGGCCCACCCTGAGGTTCTTCCACGTGCTCATACTCGTGCCTCGGTTCTTAGCACTTCGCAACTTCTAATGTCACGACGAGGTCCTCTCAACCTCCGAGCCTCCAAATACGCAAAACACGCGATGAGGCTATGATCCAATGGTCCTCCCTTGACTCGGATCCAACGGTTGTCCTAGCTCCTCCTGATCTCGCCACTCGCGACTTGGAGCACCCAATCTTTGGGCTCTCACCTTGCGAACCCCTAAGTTTGCGAGATCCTTTGATCTCTGCCACCTGTCCTCCTTAAATGGACGGTTCTGATCTTCTCGCAACTCCTTATCACAACCTCGCGAATCTTGAGGCAAAGGTTTTAAACCTTCAACCCATGAAACCCCGAAATGAGATTACGTGAGTGATATGACGGCCCCTGTTGGCTCATATCCTACAGCTCTATTCTCCCCTGAGCTTAAACTTAAAAATAGGCTTACCGTAACTCCTCTGCTCCTCTACACGATCCGATGGCTCTCGGAACTTTGTGAATTCTCCATGGAGAATTCTGAGCATCAAATTCCTCCTTGACGATTCCTGCGAAATGAACAAAGTGTTCCCTTACGGAACTTGTCCTTCTCCAAAACAACTTCGCTATGCCTCCTTTCAATACTTTATGGCACTAATTCTTCTTGAGTTTCTCTTCGACAAATTCGAAGACTATCTCTCCTGAACTTTCTCCACAACTCGAGTCTTCAAAAAGACTCATGCACGCATTCCTTGTGGAAATTCTTCAAATACTTTCAAGTATTTGAATTCTTAGACTCTACGCACTCGCTTTGCAGCAACAGTCCTTCAATTCTTCCCTCAGGTTGCAAACCCTGAGAATTCACTCGGCCTACGCACACCTTGCACGACTCCTATGTTCAACTTGCACTTCTGTGAGAGTGAGAACAGTGTTATCCCTCTTGAGATTTCAGAGATTGAAACTCTAAACCCGTCAACGCACTCCTTGTGGACGATTGCGCTGCACTCCTTGCAGGAAAACTCTTGCTCAGGCAGAGAAACAATTGAAACTCATTCCTTACTCTCCCTCTCTTCAGATTTCAGAAATTAAATATGAAATCATACATTCACACATCAAAACAAATGAATAACAGAGAGTAAACAAGCATATATCAATCAGCATGTACAACACAGAAAGCAATTGGACACCATGAGTCTGAACTAAATATCTTTATATTAATCCAGAACTTATGTACATGGGTTCATCTACACAACTCTCTGGTTTTGCTCTCCTATACTCTCTTGATTGATAATGATGCTAATGTTGCTAATTTTACAATCATACAAGTGAGGGTGTCTATATCCGTTTTCCCTCCAACTCCTAAAACTGTCTAATCTAAGAATTCAAAGCTACCTACTTACATTTACTAGCATAAATGCCTCTTAGTCCTTCAGATGAGAGCGGGATGCTCAAGGTCTGATTACAATCTACAAGTACGCCCTTTATTAATTATCTCATTTAAGTTTGGCGCATCCAACGTCAAAACATTTCAAACAATTTATCATGTGCCAAAATGCGTTGGTGTTTGCCCCACGCTCGCTTGTTGTAGGCGATGCTCCTGCATCATACTCCCTCGCTTGAAAATTTTCATGGGATCCTGTCCATGAGCTCTCACATGGTTTGGCCATGCTTCTGGATCTCTACTTCATTCTCCTATCTGGCATCTTCAACTGGATGTCCCTTCCATTTGACCAAGTATTCAAAATATTCCCTTCTTCTTATCCTCTGACTAACTATTTTGTCTAGTATGCTTTCCATTTGTGGATTTTCTGCAACTGGCATCTGTTTAATCACTGAACCTCTGGTTGTTCACTACTTGTTCCTGCTTCCTCAGCTTTGTATGGGTACAAATCTGAGACATTGAATATCATAGAAATTTCGATCCCATCAGGTAATTCAATCTCATAAGCATTTGCACCAAATTTCTTCAAGACCTTACATGGTCTGATCTTCTTCATCTTCAGTTTGTTATATGTCCCCTTCAGAAACCGTTCTTTTCTTAGATGTGCCAGAATCAAATCACCAACTTCAAATTGAAGTTGTATCCTGTGTTGATCTGCTCTGCGCTTATACTCTTGGCTTGAGTGCTGCAATCGCTCCTTCACCTCGCTGTGAAGTTCCTTCATCGCTTCTACGAAATCCTCTGCACTAGCGCTCCTAGTTGCATTCTGTTCTGAATCTCTCAATTCCAAAACTCCCCTTGGCTGCATCCCATAAACAATTTGGAATGGACTCTGCCCTGTGCTTCTGTTTAGTGAGTCGTTATATGCAAATTCTGCCTGTGGCAGAATATTGTCCCACTGACTGTGGTGTTCTGTCACCAAGCTCCTCAGTAAGTCTCCCAAAATTTTGTTGACAACTTCTGTTTGTCCATCCGTCTGAGGATGATAAGATTAACTGAAAGATAAGTTTGTTCCCAGCTTTTTCCATAAGGTTCTTCAGAAGTGTCCCATGAACTTGGTGTCTCGATCCAAAACTATGCTCCTTGGTAAGCCGTGAAGTCGAATGACCTCTTCGAAAAACAGATTCGCAATGTGAGTTGTGTCACTGGTTTTTTGACATGGTATAAAATGTGTCATCTTAGAAAATCTATCTACCACTACAAATATCGAGTCAAACCCTCTTTGCGTTCTTGGCAACCCTAATATGAATTCCATGCTTACTGCATCCCATGGCCTCTCAGGTATGGGTAACGGTTGATAAAAGCCTGCATTTTGTCTCTTTCCTTTTGAATGCTGACAAATTCTGCATCTGTCCATGAATATTTTGATGTCTGCTCTCATTCCTAGCCAAAAATATGACTCATTTAACTTTGAGAACGTCTTGTCATGACCAAAATGTACGGCCAATCCTCCACTGTGTTTCTCCTTCAACAAATTCTCCCTCATGGAGCATTTTGGAATACAAAGTTGATTACCCTTAAACAGTAATCCCTCCTAGATCATGTATTATGTCCATTGAATCCTATCCCTGAGAATTGGATTCTCAGCTGCTTCATACGCCTCCTTAAAATATGGATCATCTCTGTACACATCTCTAAGATCATCAAAACCCAGTGTTTTGACTCTGAACTCCTACAACAACAAACATTTCCTGCTCAAAGCATCAACAACTTTGTTAGCAGTTCCAGAAATATGCTTAGTTACAAAAGTAAAGTTTTGCATGTATTCAACCCATTTAACATGTCTTTGATTCAACTTCTCCTGTTGAGTCACAAATTGCAAAGCATGATTGTCACTGTATAAGACAAACTCCTTGGTAATTAAGTAATGTCTCAATTTCTTCAATGCCTGGATAATAACATAGAACTCCTTGTCATACGTGGAGTATTTCACTTTCAATTCATTCAACTTCTCGCTGAAGTATGCTATCGACCTGTCTTCTTGGCTCAAGACTGCCCCTATTGCAAATCCGCTTACATCACATTTTACTTGAAATGTCTTTTTAAAATCCGGCAACACCAAAATTGGTTGTTCTGTGATTCTCCTTTTCAACAAATTAAAACTTTTCTTAGCCTCTTCTGTCCAGTGAAAAGACTTGTGTCTCTTCTTCACTGTGTCCATCATCGATGCACTAATTCCACTGAAATTCCTACTGAACTTTCGATAGAAACTAGCCAATCCATGAAAACTTCTCACCTCAAAGATATTCTTTGGCGATGGCCAATTCTTAATTACCTCCACCTTATCTGGATCCATCCTCAACTTATCTGCAGAAATAACAAAACCCAAATAAATGAGCTTTGTCTTCATGAATGAGGATTTCTTCATGTTTATCAGCAGCTTCTCTTACTGTAGCCTCCGCATCACCGTAGCCAAATGTTCTATCTGTTCTGCCTCTGTTTCATTGAAAATCAGTATGTCATCAAGATACACAATGACAAATTTTTCGATGAAATCCTTTAGGACTTCATTCATCAACCTCATGAAGGTACTTGGCGCATTAGTTAAGCCAAATGACATAACAACCCATTCATACAACCCTTCGCTAGTCTTGAAGGCTGTCTTCCATTCATCACCTTCTCTCATACCAATCTGATGATATCCACTTTTCAAATCAATCTTTGAAAAAAAAATTGCTCCACTCAAGAAATCCATCAAATCATCCATCCTTGATAATGGAAATCTATACCTGATGGTAATCTTGTTAATTGCTCTTGAGTCAGTACACATCCTCTAGCCTCCGTCTTTCTTCGGACTGAGCATTGTCAGAACAACACATGGACTCAAGATTTCTCTAACCAACCCCTTGTCCATTAAATCCTGGACCTGTCTCTTGACTTCTTCATTCTCCTGCAGCGTCAATCTGTATGCTGCTTTGTTTGGTAAACTAGCTCCAGGTATGAGATCAATATGATGACTCACACTTCTGATCAGTGGCAACGAACAAGGTAGTTCATCCACTACTATGTTAGCAAACTCTTCCAACAGTTTCTGAACCTCTTCCAGTAAATCATCTACCCTTGTACTGGTTAAAACAATTTTAGGTTTCTTGACCACAATGAATTGTGGCTCCTCCTTCTTCTTAACCTCTGTAAGAAGTTCCTTCCCACTCATGAGAAGTACAGTGTTTCTTACTTCAGGTTTCACCTCCTTATCCTTAATCAGCAACATCATGTGAGTTCTCCCATTCTTCTCTAGGGTGTATGTGTTCTTCCTCCCATCATGAATCACATTTATGTCATATTTCCACGGTCTACCCAACAATAGATGACAAACATCCATGGGAATAACATCATAGAGTATTTCATCTTTATACCCTCCTATTTTAAACTCAACCAAACATTGTTTAGTGACATTTACCTGATGTCCTTTTTGTAGCCATGAAACTCTGTATGGGCTTGGATGTTCAATCGTCTCCAGCTCCATATTTTCTACCATCTCTGTAGAAACAATATTATCTGTGCTACCACTGTCCACGATGACTTTGCATACCATGTCTTTTGTCTTGCAAGCGGTCCAAAAAAGTTTGTTCCTTTGGACCGAACTCTCCACCTCCTTCTCTGGCGTTAAGAGAACTTTTCGCATCGTCAAAGATCTTCCACCTTCAACATCTTCTACCTCAACATTCTGCCTCTATGCTTTGGCAATGTGAGTTTCACCACCTTCTTTCTTCTTATCTGAACATTCATAAGACTTGTGTCCATTCTTTCCACATGTGAAGTGTTGTAACAGATATTCAAAATTTCCGAACTTACTTAGGCACTTTCATTCAAATTTAACAACAGTATCCAATAAAGATTATAACATTCAAGTCACTCCACTACACTCAGATTTTGATAGCAATACAAACCGATGGAGAAGTAAATCTAATACGTTTACTATCTCTGTTACTGCTCAATTGTTGACGAGATTTATTACAAAAACAGAGGGCCTTCATTTTGCTGTGGTTGCTACTCGTTTCAATGAAATTGTAACTAAACACCTTGTTGAGGGTTCTTTGGAGGATTTCATAAGACATTCTGTCAGAGAGGAAGATATTGATGTAATCTGGGTGCCAAGAATATTTGATATTCCCTTAGTTTCCCAAACACTAGGGAAGTCAGGAAATTATCATGATGTGATGTGCATGCGAGCTTTGCTTAGAGGTGCTACTACACATTATGATGTCGTGGCAAATTCTGCAGCATCAGGAATAGTTTATGCTAGTCGGAATTCAAGTATACCATGCATATTTGGCATTCTAACCTGTGAGAATATGGAACAGGCTCTTGACAGAGCTGGGGGAAAGGTTGGAAACAAAGGTGTCGAAGCTTTTGTGATTGTGATTGAGATGGATTCACTATTTCAACATCACATCAAATGTTAAAATTGGTAAAGAGAAACACCCTTCTTATATGGTCAGCATCCAAGCAATAGATCCAGAGAAGTGACAACATTGGGTCTTTGGTTATTGGTTCTGATATTGAAGGACTCTTGCAGTTAGAAATTATTTATAAGGAGCTGAGAGATGAAAGGGACAGACTACATAAATTATTGTTAGTGGAACCGTCAAAGAAATGCCAGGTGTTCAAGATTAAGGAAGCAGAGGTCGATGAACTGATCAAAACTTGGAAAAGATAAGAAACGTTTTGAGAATTTGGATCTGGAGCTAAAGAACTTCTCAGACCGCCTAGGATATTTTCAGGAGGATTCTTCAGGAGTGAGAAATCGCCACAAAGTAGTCTTAAAGGATCATCCCTACGCACTGGGGGAGGTTATATCAAGTTGGTACCTACAGATCCCAGATTTCCAAAAATGACTGTCATGGTGAGCAGTTTACCAGGAAATATGAAGAACCGGTTGCAAGAAGGTGACCTCACACTTGAAAGTGAGTTGATAGCTGCTTCTATTGATGTATGGAGACCACAGAGTTACCTTCCACTGCAGTTGTTAAGCATAGTCTGGAACAAGGTGGAGAAATTGAAACACAAACTGCAACGATTTGATTTTGTTTGAGCATGCAATTCACAGTGTTGATTTTCCATATGAGGCATTGGCTTTTCTACCAAAGGTTCCATGGAAAACACCTATAGAGGATTCATGGAAATCATTCTACAGAATACAACTGTCCAAAGCTATCACATGGATGGCTGTGCTTTTTTTTCGTTGTCGGGATGGACTATGGGGATCGGACTAAAAACATCAGAGGAACTTATAAAAAATGGGATGGAGTGGCTTATTCCACAATACCGGTTTTTCCCCAATGCCTGAACAACAATTCTAGTATCTCTTGATAATGTTGGCATGTGGAATCTTCGTACCGAAAACCTAGATGCCTGGTATCTAGGTTAGGAAATATATGTAATGGTTGTGAATCCGGAGATCAATAACAAACTGAGTTGCCTCTGCCCAACAATGCTCTTTACTGTGGTGCCCTCTCGCGCATACAGAAGCCACAGTCCCATTCAAACAATTAAAAAGCGTCGGGTTCATCTATCAATGCTGCTATAGTTACATTGTTAGGTGGCTTTCTAATTTTATGGGGAATACTTTTCGACTAAACTATCCTGCCCCATAGAAATCCTTGTCCACTTGTCAAATGATTAATAATGGTTTAAAGAAGCTGGCAGGGCATCTGGCAGTCACAGAATTCCAAGAAGGCCAACCATTTCATATTTCTCGAAACAAAAAGAGATTTATTTTAGATTATTTATTTCAAAGACTGAATTAAGTAATGTATTGAGGGTGCAATTAGTTAAATAATCATTGGAGGAGGCTGACAGAGAGGGCGGGGGATGGGGGAAAAACCTCTTTGAATAGGGGCTCCTTTTGTAAGCTGAGTTAATTTGTAAGCCCGAATTGGTGTAATACAGAAGACGTGTTCACTTGAGATTGTGAGATTCATCACGGTCGATTATTTCAATATGTTCTCCCTGTTGTCATTGTCATATTGTCTATCTCTTCCTCTTTCAGCTGAGTTAAAATTTGTTTTGAATTCATTTTATATGCTCCTTACACACAGTTGATATATATGTGTTGCGTTTATATGGTGATTGGTCATAATTCGCTCAAGATAAGCGCTCTGCATCTAGTTATCAACCTTCTGTCTTTTTCCTCTAAAGTTGTAGTGAAAATTCATCCTTGATAGATGCTTTCACTGTGCTGTCCTTTTCTTTTCTTTTTCTGCTACCGCATCATGATTATCAATTGTTGAAAGATAGACTTACTTTGCCTCATTTTCCGCAAGTTATACGATCACTGCTATTATCTCATTTCTTTGGTTTTCACTTGACTCCATGCCCAATGGACTGTTTCCCTGGTCCAACCCCCAAACTTTAAAAATCCAAAACTATCATTTACCCATAAATCTGCCCACCATTTCACGCTTACTGAAGATCATATTGTGACATTATTCGAGATATCCCTCTTAGGTTGGGAGGGGCATCTTCCAATCCAAAGTGGTTCGAGGTTGCCTCGGGATTGATTTGCATGCAACCCAAATTCAGTTCCGAGTTTCAACATTTTGGCGTCGTTGTCGGGGACTCGAAGTTGATATCTATCCCTGGGAGAACGACATTTTCATAGTCCTAAGGCCTGGTTGAGCATCCGGTCATAGGCAAATGTTGGTTGCACATGGTCTGGCGACTCCATTAAAAGTTTCCAGTGGTGATTTCACTGGCAGGAGAACTCAGAATTATGGCTTTCATCGTGCCCTGTCAATCTGGCAAGTTCAACTTCCCGTCCCTGTGCTTCATCAAACAGAACATCAAGGGAATACGTGAGCCTTACATAGTTATACAACTTGGTGATGGTATTTGCAAAGACATCTGGCAGGACACTTCGCAGCAAAGGTTGGTTGAAGACCTCGTTTCTGTTGATAATCTCATGAGGTGGATTGATATGGAATTCAAGCATCATAGGTATGAAAATTTCCGCTCCCCTTTATCTACCTATTCGGAGTTATGTAATATGTTTAGTCAAGAAGAGAATGCGTTCACAGAAACTCCTTATTGAGATTGATGAAGTACAAGAGCAGTATAAATTGCGTGTTAAATATAAACACTACAGAGGAGGATATGCGGCTGCTATGGCCGCCTTGCACAAGTATTACGGTTTTAAGCTCAAGACCAAGAACATAGTGCTTCCTTAAAAGAAGTCTTTAGACATTTATTCAAATCAAAATGAAGTGTTTTCTCAAAGAATTTTTATTGAGAAGACATGATAAGATATATATGATTATTCAAGTCTTGTTGAACGTTTCCCTTAAACATTCCTGTAACATGAATGGAGGCGGCCACTTTGGGAAGTATATCAAAATTGTCAAAGTGCTGCTGAACACGTTGATTTTGCTTTTAACGATCCTTTGCTTTTAATGATCCTTTGACACAGGCTACAGGTTACATCTTTCGCGTTAGGTCGCCCAATGGATGAAGGCACTTGGTCTACTATTCTTGGCACTTTACGGGAAAGTATCATCCCTAGATGGAGCCTATGTTGTAACAGATATTGAAAATTTCCGAACTTACTTAGGCAGTTTCACCCAAATTTAACAACAGTATCCAACAAAGCTTATAAAATTCAAGTCACTCCACTACGCTCAGATTTTGATAGCAATACAAACCAGTGGAGAAGTAAATCTAATACGTTTATTGTCTCTGTTGCTGCTCAATTGTTGACGGGATCCATTACAAAAACAAAGGGCCTTCATTTTTCTATGGTTGCTACTCGTTTCAATGAAATTGTAACTAAACCCCTTGTTGAGGGTTCTTTGGAGGCTTTCAGAAGACATTTTGTCAGAGAGGAAGATATTGATGTAATCCGGGTGCCAGGAAGCTTTGAGATTCCCTTAGTTTCCCAAACACTGGGGAAGTTAGGAAAGTATCATGCGGTGATGTGCATGGGAGCTTTGCTTAGAGGTGCTACTACAAATTATGATGTCATGGAAAATTCTGCAGCATCAGGAATAGTTTCTACTAGTCTGAATTCAAGTATACCATGCATATTTGGCGTTCTAACCTGTGAGAATATGGAACAGGCTCTTGACAGAGCTGGGGGAAAGGTTGGAAACAAATGTGTCGAAGCTGGTGTGATTGTGATTGAGATGGATTCACTATTTCAACATCACATCAAATGTTAAAATTGGTAAAGAGAAACGCCCTTCCTATATGGTCAGCATCCGGGCAATAGATCCAGAGAAGTGACAACATTGGGTCTTTGGTTATTGGTTCTGACATTGAAGGACTCTTGCAGTTAGAAATTCTTTATAAGGACCTGAGAGATGAAAGGGACAGACTACATAAATCATTGTTAGAGGAACAGTCAAAGAAATGCCAGGTGTTCAAGATTAAGGAAGAAGAGGTCGATGAACTGATCAAAACTTGGAAAAGATAAGAAACGTTTTGAGAATTTGGATCTGGAGCTAAAGAACTTCTCAGACCACCTAAGATATTTCAAGGAGGATGCTTCAGGAGTGAGAAATCACCACAAAGTAGTCTTAAAGGATCAACCCCACACACTGGGGGAGGTTATATCAAGTTGGTACCTACGGATCCCAGATTTCCAAAAATGACTGTCATGGTGAGCAGTTTACTAGGAAATATAAAGAACCAGTTGCAAGAAGGTGACCTCACACTTGAAAGTGAGTTGATAGTTTCTTCTATTGAGGTATGGAGACCAGAGAGTTACCTTCCACTGCAGTTGTTAAGCATAGTCTGGAACAAGGTGGAGAAATTGAAACACAAACTGCAACGTTTTGATTTTGTTTGAGCGTGCAATTCACAGTGTTGATTTTCCATATGAGGCATTGGCTTGTCTACCAAAGGTTCCATGGAAAACACCTATAGAGGATTCATGGAAATAATTCTACATAATACAACTGTCCAAAGATATCACATGGATGGTTGTGCTTTTTTTCGTTGTCGGGATGGACTATGGGGATCGGACTAAAAACAACAGAGGAACTTATAACAAATGGGATGGAGTGGCTCATTCCATAGTACCGATTTTTCCCCAATGCATGAACAACGATTCTAGTATCTCTTGATAATGTTGGCATGTGGAATCTCTGTGCCGAAAACCTAGATGCCTGGTATCTAGATCAGGAAACATATGTAATGGTTGTGAATCCGGAGATCAATAAAAAAATTTAGTTGCCTCTGCCCAACAATGCTCTTTACTATGGTGCCCTCTCACGCATACAGAAGCCACAGTCCCATTCAAACAATGAAAAGGAGTCGGGTTCATCTATCAATGCTGCTATAGTTACATAGTTAGGTGGCTTTCTAATTTTCTGGGGAATACTTTTAGACTAAACTATCCTGCCCCATAGAAATCCCTATCCACTTGTCAAATGATTAATAATGGTTTAAAGAAGCTGGTAGGGCATCTGGTAGTCGCAAAATTCCAAGAAGGCCAACCGTTTCATATTTCTTGAAACAAAAAGAGATTTATTTTAGATTATTTCTTTTAAAGACTGAGTTATGTAACGTATTGAGGGTGTGATTAGTTAAATAATTGTTGGAGGAGGCTGATAGAGAGGGCGGGGGCTAGGGGAAAAACTTCTTTAAAGAGGGGCTCCTTTTGTAAGCTGAGTTAATTTGTAAACCCAAATTGGAGTAATACAGAAGACGTGTTCACTTGAGATTGTGAGATTCATCACGGTCGATTCTTTCAGTATGTTCTCCCTGTTGTCATTGTCATATTGTCTATCTCTTCCTCTTTCAGCTGAGTTAAAATTTGTTTGGAATTCATTTTATATGCTCCTTACACACAGTTGATATATATGTGTTGCGTTTATATGGTGACTGGTCAGAATTCGCTTAAGATAAGCGCTCTGCATCTAGTTATCAGCCTTCTGTCTTTTTCCTGTAAATTTGTAGTGAAAATTCATCTTTGATAGATGCTTTCACTGTGATGGCCTTTTATTTTCTTTTTCTGCTACCGCATCATGATTATCTATTGCTGAAATATAGACTTACTTTGCCTCATTTTCCGCAAGTTATACGATCACTGCTATTATCTCCTTTCTTTGGTTTTCACTTGAATCCATGTCCAATGGACCGTTTCCCTCGTCCAACCCCCAAACTTTAAAAATCCAAAACTATCATTTACCCATAAATTTGCCCACCATTTTACACTTACAGAAGATCATATTGTGACATTATTTGAGAGATCCCTCTCGGGTTGGGAGGGGTAGCTTCCAATCCAAAGTGGTTCGAGGTTGCCTCGGGATTGATTTTCATGCAACCCAAATTCAGTTCTGAGTTTCAACATGAAGCATTTCACTACTCCACCTCTTCCTCTTCCTCTACCTCTTGTACGAGGAAAAATGTTTCCATAAGCATACTGACCTCCCTATTTGGTATGCTTCCCTCTATGTGAGCTTCCACCTCTCTCAGTCTGAGTCTGAGGTTTCTTCCACTCTTCTTTGGGTTTCTGATTTCTATCATGGGTAACTGATTTGCCTCTGGGCTGACTTCTGCCTCGGCCTCTTTGACCTAGCTTTCGGCTCAGCTTCTCTTAAGCTTTTAGAGCCATCTGATAAGCATCTTCTACCATTTGGATGGTCATCATGCTCATATCATCCTGAATGTCCTATCTCAGACCATTCATATATATAACAACTTTTTCATCATCGCTTTCCCGGTGACCTGCTCTGATGTTCAACCTGTAGAATTCTTCAGTGCATTCCTTCACTAACTTCAGCTTCTATCTCAAATTTTTCATTCTCCGAAAAAGAGTAATTTGGTAGTCCCTGAGAATGAATTTCTCTTTCATCTTTTCGATCATCCTATCCCAACTCTTGATCTTTTGCTTGGCTTTGCAGCGTCTGTCAGCTTGTATTTCATCCAACCACAATGTTACATTTCCTTTAAGTCTTGTGACAACATGTTTGACCTTTTTGTCTTCCTCGACATCTTCATAGTCAAAATATGTGTCCAGAGCTCTAATCCAGTCTAGAAGCTCTTCAGCATCCAGGTTTCCTTCATATACTGGAAGATCCATTTTTTCCTTAGCACCCATTCTTGCAACATCCCTAATCAGACGTTCATTTGCTGCATCTTCCGCTGTGACCTCTTCTCCTTCATGTCCAGCTTCATCTTCACTTTCAGAATCACTGACATCTCCAACACTAGTTGTGCGCCTCAGAGTTGTCTCCATGTCCTCGAGTCTGGCGCATATGTCATGCATCTCTCTTTCCATGGCTGGATTTGGCACCTTCCTACCCCTTCCTCTTGGCATTTCCCTTTCCTCTGGTGGATCAGGTGTTTTCCTGTCTCTTCTTCTCGGCGGCATGGCTGAGATTCTTCCTTTCCCTACTACATAAAGCAAAGAAATTTTTTTGTTCTCTGATACCACAACTAACGCAGACCCATCGGCCCTCAGACCGAGATCCGCTCATAGGATCGTTCTTTAACCCCTTTGAGCCAAATCAGCTCTTTCGGTTTCCCTATTGGAATCTGTAGTTTATCGATCCACAGGTCATTTTCGCAACTCGCAATCTCACGAGTCGTGACTCCCGACTCTTCCTCTCAAATCTTGCGATACCCGAGATCGCGAAATGGGTACCACTCTTCCTTTGTCAGTTCCCTCTGCGCATGACCACTGGTTAGGCTTAACTGCTAGCGTCTCTCACTACTCACGCCTTCACGAGTTTCAACATCCAAACTTCGTGCTCTTACCTCACGAATTCCCGATATGTGAGAAGTCAACGGAGTGTTGACTCCTTCCACCAAGCGACGCGTGTCTGGCTATCTATACCACGGGCCCACCCTGAGGTTCTGCCACATGCTCATACTCATGCCTCGGTTCTCGACACTTCACAACTTCTGATGTCGCAACGAGGTCCTCTCAACCTCCGAAACTCCGAATACGAAAAACATGCGATGAGGCTCTGATCCAGCGGTCCTCCCTTGACCCGGATCCAACGACTATCCTATTGCCTCGTGATCTCGCCACTCGCAACTTGGAGCACCCAATCTTTGGGCTCTCACCTTGCGAACCCCCGATTTCATGAGATCCTTTGATATCTGCCACCTATCCTCCTTAAATGGATGGTTCTGATCTTCTCGCGACTCCTTATCACAACCTCGTGAATCTTGAGGCAAAGGTTTTAAACCTTCAACCCACGAAACCCCGAAATGATATTATGTGAGTGATCTGACGACCCCTGTTGGCTCAGATCCTACGACTCTATTCTCCCCTGAGCTTAAACTTAAAAATAGGCTTACCGTAACTCCTCTGCTCCTCTACACGATCCGATGGCTCTCAGAACTTCGCGAATTCTCCACGGAGAATTCCGACCGTCAAATTCCTCCTTGACAATTCATGCAAAATGAACAAAGTGTTCCCTTACAGAACTTGTCCTTCTGCAAAACAACTTCGCTATGCCTCCTTTCAACGCTTTAAGGCACTAATTCTTCTTGATTTTCTCTTTGACAACTTCGAAGACTCTATCTCTCCTGAACTTTCTCCACAACTCGAGTCTTCAAAAAGACTCTTTCATGCACTCCTTGCGGAAATTATTCAAATACTTTCAAGTATTTGAATTCTTAGACTCTGCGCACTCGCTTTGTAACAGCATTCCTTCAATTCTTCCCTCAGGTTGCAAACCTTGAAAATTCACTCGGCCTGTGCACACCTTGCACGGATCCTATGCTCAACTTGCACTTCTGTGAGAGTGAGAACAGTGTTATCCCTCCTGAGCTTTCAGAGATTGAAACTCTGAACCCGTCAGCGCACTCCTTGCGGATGATTTTGCTGCACTCCTTGTAGGAAAACTCTTGCTCAGGTAGAGAAACAATTGAAACTCATTCCTTACTCTCCCTCTCTTCAGATTTCAGACATTAAATATGAAATCATACATTCACGCATCAAAACAAATGCATAACATATAGTAAACAAGCATATATCAATCAGCATGTACGACACAGAAAGCAATTGGACACCATGAGTCTGAACTAAAGATATTTATATTAATCCAGAACTTCTGTACATGGGTTCGTCTACACAGCTCTCTGCTTCTGCTCTCCTATGCTCTCTTGATTGATAATGATGCTAATGTTGCTAATATTACAATGATACAAGTGAGGGTGTCTATATTTGTTTTCCCTCCAGCTCCTAAAACTGTATAATCTAAGAATTCAAAGCTACCTACTTACATTTACTATCATAAATGCCTCTTAGTCCTTCAGAGGAGAGCGGGACACTCAAGGTCTGATTACAATCTACAAATATGCCCTTTCTTAATTATCTCATTTAAGTTTGGTGCATCCAACGTCAAAACATTTCAAACAATTTATCATGTGCCAAAATGCGTTGGTGTTTGCCCCACGCTCGCTTGTTGTAGGCGATGCTCCTGCATCAATAGCATACGCTCACATACCTTCTGAATTAAGCAAGAAACTTGATGACATAAGTGAGAAATGTATCTTCACTGGATATAGTGAAACATCTAAAGCTTACAGAATTTACAATCCAATATCCAAGAAACTAATTCTCAGCAGAGATGTAAAATTTATGGAAAATCAATTCTGGAATGAATCACAAAATCAACAAATGGACAGTCAAAATCCATTGCTTCCCAGTTCTGAAAACACAGAAAATTCAGGACAACAAATATCTCAACCTTCTCTTCCAAGATTGCAGGTACAAAGACAACCTGAAAATTCTCAGGATAACTCAACTTCCAGTAGAGACTCATCCCCTGAAATTCAAACTCAGAGAACTCGAAGTTTGAGAGAAATCCATCAGCAGTTGTATGACCTTGAATACCACAATCTTTTTGCATTAATGTCATTTCAACCTACATCTTTTAAAGAAGCAGCTAAGGAGCCACATTGGGTTCAAGCCATAAACCAAGAAATTGACTCCATTGAGAAGAACATGACATGAGACCTTGTTGATTTGCCAAGTCACAAGAAGAGTATTGGTGTAAAGTGGGTTTACAAAACTAAACTCGATGAAAAAGGGCAGATTGAAAAACACAAGGCGAGACTTGTCGCCAAAGGATTTTCACAACCTAGTATTGATTATGGTGAAACTTTTGCTCCAGTAGCAAGATTAGACACTGTAAGAACTCTATTGGCCATAACAGCCCAACACAAATGGCAAGTATACCAGATGGATGTCAAGTCAGCATTCTTGAATGGTTTTTTAGAAGAAGATGTGTATGTCGATCAACCACCTCGATTTGAAGTCCAAGAGCAGCCATCCAAAGTATATCGGTTGAAGAAAGCCTTGTATGGCTTAAAGCAAGCTCCAAGAGCTTGGTACAGCAGAATTGACACTTATCTGATCAAAAGTGGTTTCAGTAGAAGTCAAAATGAGCCAACTCTTTACACCAAAACTGATCAGCACGTTAAAATTTTGATTGTATGTTTATATGTTGATGACATGATATATACTGGAAATCTTGACTTAACCAATTTTAAACATGCCATGCAATCTGAGTTTGAGATGACAGATCTTGGCATAATGAAATATTTTTTGGGGATTGAGGTTGATCAATCAACCAAAGATATTTTTGTCTATCAGAAAAAGTATGCAGCAGACATCATCAAAAGATTCTGCATGGAAGAATGCAATCCAGCAGAAACCCCTATACCTATAGGCACAAAATTGAGCAAGAAAGATGAAGGCCCTACAGTGGACCCTACTCTGTACAAAAGTTTAGTAGACAGTTTGTTGTATCTTACAACAACTAGGCCTGATATAATGTATGCAACTAGCCTTGTTTCCAGATTCATGGAATCCCCCAAAGATTCTCACTGGAAAATGGCGAAACAGATTCTGAGATATGTTGCAGGAACTCTCAATTTTGGATTATGGTACACTAAATCTGATAGTAATCAACTTTCTGGTTACACAGACAATGATTTTGCAGGCAACCTAGATGATAGGAAAAGCACATCTGGACATGTTTTTCACCTGGGCACTAACCTGATCTCATGGGCATCAAAGAAGAAACCAATTGTATCAATATCTTCTGTAGAGGCAGAGTATGTCGTTGCTACCTCAGCTTCTTGTCAAGCTATGTGGCTGAGAAGAATATTGAAAGATATGTCACATACAGAAAATGATCCAAATCCTATTTTCTGTGACAATACTTCAACAATCGCTCTATCCAAAAATCATGTGTTTCACAAGAAAAGCAAACACATTGACACTCGCTTTCACTTCATCCGCGAGCTAGTCAATAATGGTGACATTGCACTTCAATTCTGTGGCTCTTGAGATCAGCTCGTCGATATCTTCACAAAGCCACTGGGAAAATCTATTTTTGATTTTCAGAGACAACACTTGGGCATCATCAGTGTTGATGTTTGTAATTGTTGAGTTTAAGAGTGAGTGTTAAATATAATGTAACCTCAACAGTATGACTGTACACTGCCAGTTGTCCTGGCCAGATGTACTATCATTTCTTGATTTGCTTATGCATATTTAGCTCAGCTAGTTTCCCTTTTCTATTGTACTCTCCGCATACACTCATTTGGTACTCTTTTCATTGTACTCTATTCTATACATACCTAATATACTGAACATTGTTTTCTGCTCTGTTCTTTTCTCTGCATTTCTTGCTTCTCATTTTATCAGTCTCTACCCAACTTGCATATTATAAAACTACACTAGGTATTGCATATTTCCAGTAATGAAATTATGATTTTTCCCACAGGTAAAAAAAAAAGAGCCAATCCTATGAGAAGATGTGGGAAAAAAAAGAGCCAATCCTATCAAAAGATGCATAGAAATCTTTTGAAAAAAAAAAAAAAAATCATAATTTTACAGCATTATGAGAGTATCTATCACCACATGTCCAAAATATGACCATCAAAATATTATTGACTACTTGTACATAATAGTCACAAGGATTACATCAGATCAACTTTGTATAAAAAGTCACATATCTGTCCTATACAACCTTCCTAAAATTCAAAAAATATGTCAAAAATAGCAAGAAATATGACAATGTAGAGATGGTATCAACCAAAAATTCTATACTATTCCAAAATATGCTTCAAAAGTAATTGAGTGAAAATCAAAGGAATGGCCTTGAGTCATATTTGGATAAACAACCCTCTTTATGTGCTTGTATGTTCCAGAAGCGTGTGTGCCATCTGGATCCCATTTCTTGACATTACATCTGTTGTCATGTTTCATTCCTTTTAAACATGTTTGAAAGAGATTTCAGAAATTTAATTTAATTTTCGCAGTAGATGGGGTCACAAGCTATCCTTGGGGAAGGGATAACATCGACTATATCGCACAATCTCTTATCACCTATTATGGACTATTATATGCATGTGCCCAGCATGATATCCTGCTCATGTGCCATATAACAGAGAGGCGACAACATCAGAAGGCAAATGTCATAAAGAAATATTAAAAAACACGACTATAAGCATCTGCAATTTTTTCTAGGCATGTATATTATTTGCATATTATAAAATTACACTAGGTATTGCACATGTTGTAGCTTTTATTATTCTTAACTATATTACAGCTCATTTGTAACACTTCTATTTTATTAAGTAAAAAAATATCGAGCTGTGATTGTGATTTTGATTTTGGTTTAGTGCCATTAAAGTTTATTTCGTTGTAATGTTCTTAATTTTTTAATTAAGATTTAATTCTGCATTTTATTATGCAATTTTAAAAATTAAAAAAATATATATAAATTTATGATTACTTCACACATGTAAAAGTAAATAAAATATAAATTTATGATTACTTCACACATGTCAAAGTAAGATTGGGATAAAATTGTTTCTTGGGTTTTACTTTGATTTATAAAAAAATTAAAAAATTCCAGTACATCAAAGCCATCTCATAAGAGTAGAGCCTACTTGAATATCTTCCAATAAAATAAGGTCATTGGACAATAAACAGGTGTTTTGCTGCAACAGAAAAGCAAGGTGATCAATTATTCTACAACTACCGTATTGATTTCTTAAAGTGATATGATGGGAGGAAACAACCCTACAAACTTCTTGGGGTAAGTGTCCATTAAGCTCTCTTGCTTGATGGAACTTTACTCAGATAGCTAGCCCTGCAAACTTCTTGGTTAAGTGTCCATTAACTTATGAGAAGCCTTTACTCATGTCCAGTTTTAAGCAAACAGATTCGCTCATGCAATGCCATGCAAAGAGCATCTCGGCAGGGACATTGCCACTGCAATGGCACTTGGTTTTACAACACATTTAATTTTTTTAATAATTTTTTATTTAAAATCCGTCCGACATTACTATAGTTTTAGTATCAACGCCATATGTGGTATATAACTCCCCGTGTTATAAATATCTTTGATTTAACATTCTTCCCTCATATTGCTATAGTTGTATATCAAGACCTAGGTAAGGTCGACTTCAAACGAGGTTATGTCCTATTTACTCTACCATCATAAGTAAGCCTGAGTAATAATATCTTCGAACTTGTTATATCATTCCACATTCAACATTTTGTTTATACATATTTAATTTTTTCCTAAAAATACATTAAATGCTAAGAGATATTTAAATTTTCATGTTTCATTATAATTTGCAAAATTTGTATACATTTACTTATTTATAGCTATAATAATTTATTTTATATCTATTTAATTTTTTCCTAAAAATGCATTATATTTTGAAGAGATATTTAAATTTTCATGTTTTATTATAATTTGCAAAATATTTATACATTTACTTATCTATAGCTATAATATATTTTTATATATTAATATAGTATAAATTCATACTTATATATATATATATATATATATATATATATATATATA
>JZKD02S1902845.1:0-18719 GCA_000966675.3 Picea glauca | reverse complement strand
CTCTTATCACCTATTATGGACTATTATATGCATGTGCCCAGCATGATATCCTGCTCATGTGCCATATAACAGAGAGGCGACAACATCAGAAGGCAAATGTCATAAAGAAATATTAAAAAACACGACTATAAGCATCTGCAATTTTTTCTAGGCATGTATATTATTTGCATATTATAAAATTACACTAGGTATTGCACATGTTGTAGCTTTTATTATTCTTAACTATATTACAGCTCATTTGTAACACTTCTATTTTATTAAGTAAAAAAATATCGAGCTGTGATTGTGATTTTGATTTTGGTTTAGTGCCATTAAAGTTTATTTCGTTGTAATGTTCTTAATTTTTTAATTAAGATTTAATTCTGCATTTTATTATGCAATTTTAAAAATTAAAAAAATATATATAAATTTATGATTACTTCACACATGTAAAAGTAAATAAAATATAAATTTATGATTACTTCACACATGTCAAAGTAAGATTGGGATAAAATTGTTTCTTGGGTTTTACTTTGATTTATAAAAAAATTAAAAAATTCCAGTACATCAAAGCCATCTCATAAGAGTAGAGCCTACTTGAATATCTTCCAATAAAATAAGGTCATTGGACAATAAACAGGTGTTTTGCTGCAACAGAAAAGCAAGGTGATCAATTATTCTACAACTACCGTATTGATTTCTTAAAGTGATATGATGGGAGGAAACAACCCTACAAACTTCTTGGGGTAAGTGTCCATTAAGCTCTCTTGCTTGATGGAACTTTACTCAGATAGCTAGCCCTGCAAACTTCTTGGTTAAGTGTCCATTAACTTATGAGAAGCCTTTACTCATGTCCAGTTTTAAGCAAACAGATTCGCTCATGCAATGCCATGCAAAGAGCATCTCGGCAGGGACATTGCCACTGCAATGGCACTTGGTTTTACAACACATTTAATTTTTTTAATAATTTTTTATTTAAAATCCGTCCGACATTACTATAGTTTTAGTATCAACGCCATATGTGGTATATAACTCCCCGTGTTATAAATATCTTTGATTTAACATTCTTCCCTCATATTGCTATAGTTGTATATCAAGACCTAGGTAAGGTCGACTTCAAACGAGGTTATGTCCTATTTACTCTACCATCATAAGTAAGCCTGAGTAATAATATCTTCGAACTTGTTATATCATTCCACATTCAACATTTTGTTTATACATATTTAATTTTTTCCTAAAAATACATTAAATGCTAAGAGATATTTAAATTTTCATGTTTCATTATAATTTGCAAAATTTGTATACATTTACTTATTTATAGCTATAATAATTTATTTTATATCTATTTAATTTTTTCCTAAAAATGCATTATATTTTGAAGAGATATTTAAATTTTCATGTTTTATTATAATTTGCAAAATATTTATACATTTACTTATCTATAGCTATAATATATTTTTATATATTAATATAGTATAAATTCATACTTATATATATATATATATATATATATATATATATATATATAACAACATTATTTTAACATATATTTATTTTTTATTAAATTAGGTTAAGGTTTAAAAATCCAACCATGCTAAAGGTTGGTGTAGTCCAGGCCGGGTGCGATCTCAGGGTGATTTTGATGGCTTAGATGTTGTTGGAGAAGGACATTTTGGGTAGGTTTTGGGAATCGTGCAAAAGAAAATCACACGACAAGTCATCAAAGAAACAGCGCACGCAGAAGACAATTTGCACATATTCAGGAGCCAACACGTGGAAGACAGAAGTTAGTTTGTAGTAGTTAGACCATTTGGTCCATTTTGTAATGGGCTAATCCCAAGCAACAATGTGCTAACGACTAGGGCTTTTGGGGTAGAATTGATTTATTTTATTTGAGAGCAATACGCACCTATTGTAAGGATTGAACATGAATGAATAATATAAGAAGTCAATCGTTGTGGATGTAGCCCAGTTTGGGGTGAACCACGTTAAATGTTTATGTCATGATGTGTGTTGTTATAATTTGTTGATTTACTCTGTTTAATAGATGTTAAATGGTTAATATGAATATGTATCTGATAGTTCTGTGCACATGCTAAGTAAGATAAATATGTCATATGTTATGATGTTGTTATGATTTCACGCATAGGGTATATTGCATGTAGAATAATTGAATGTTAGAACGGTCTCCATTCCCTTCATGACTACGGAAGCCTGGTTCCTACAGTCCCCATAGGTACCTCAGGTGAGACTTCACCTTCTTACTGGTGATGTCAAAAGGGCCGATATATTGGGATTTACTGGTGAATTAATGTTGAACCCTGTGTATTCCTACTGCGCGCCAACAAATGATTATGTTGTCAGGATCATGATCTACGATTGAGGGGGATGTGGAGGCCTACTAAGGAGGAGGTTGGACAATGGTTGGACATAAAGGAGATTTATTTTGTTGTAGATCAGAATAAGAATCCATGGATCAATGCAGAGAAATGGATACAAAGGTATGTGTTTACATATTTGCATGAAATTTTCTTCGCTGACTTTTCAAATATTTTAGTAGAGTGGATTAAGAGATTAATTGAACAGATCAAAATATTTCATACTGTTGTTCTGGAAAAAATTGACTCTTGAGTCAATTATATAAGAAATCAAGTATCACGTGCAGTAGATTACTGGCTGGGAAGTGTGGTGGGAGGTTACATTACTAAATTTTCCATAGATTGTACCCAGTCGTATAGTGCTGCTAAAAGAGGATTCTTCAAGGAACAACGCAACAGATACCTAAAGTCACTACCTACTTGGATTAAGATGTTGTTTTCCGACAAGGGAGTTATGAAAATGGAATCTGATTGCTAAGCACCTTCACACACATAGGGGACAGGGAGCTAAACAAGGGATGGTCTGAGCATAAAGAGGGATGAAGAGAAAGAATGAAGAATGGATGGGATGAGGATGTCAAGAGAATATGAGTGTGTGACAAATGAAGAGATTGGAGTATTGTGCAATGGTAAGAGATTCAGGATGAATAAGAAGAGGACTGTGGCTGAGAGAGAGGGGAGGCACAGTGAGAATGATGAAAGAGACACTGGTCTGATACCCCATATTGAATGAAGTCTGCACACATAATAAAATATATGTCAGCTCAGTTTAGTAGAAGAAGATCTCGCTCAGATCAGACTCTGCGTTGAACCCATGACCTCGTGTGCATCGCCAAGAACTAAGGTAAGATCTGAAGATTTGTTAATTATAGTTCATGAAGGAGGTAAGATAGTAGCAAAAGTAGTCAAAGAAGTGGAAGTAGTACACCAAGGTAGAATCAATTAGTCTTATCACGAAAGAACATCGTGCATAACACGATAGTAGGACTAGATCCTACTCTAAGAATGTTTCTCTTCCATGGAGTGGGGACAGATGATACAGAACAACATTTGTTCATTTGTGAGATAATATAAACTGCGAAGAACGTCCAAGACGATGATGCAAATATTTCACAGTTCGAAATGACATTCATAGATAACACATTATTATGGTACATGAAATATCAGATTACGACACCTATGTGATAGACTAGAACATTGGTAGAGCTAAGACAAACTCTATTGAAAAAGTTTCAGAAACCTATGTTCGAGTCACAACGCATTATAGAGTTGAAGGAGATCAAGAAGATAGATTGAATCAGTGTGAGACTATGATCAAAGATTTAAGATAATGAAGGATGGATTTACATTCCAAATTCCAGATGAACAACACAAAGAGTGGTTTATTGCAGGACTGTTTCCACATATATGTTTGCCTTTGATGTAGGAGAAGATTGTGTCACAATCAGAAGCCTTAGAAATTTATATGAAATTAGAATCATTCTCGATAGGAGAAAATAGCACAGGGATTGCTCAAGTCCAGTCACAGTTAACAACGATGACTATTCAATTTTAGGATCTTACGAAAGGAAAAGAAAAACGTGAGGAGGTCTGGTGCGTCACATATAGAACAAAAGTCACCATAAGAATGAATTTCCAACTTTTCAGCAGTATTTGAATACATGAGCTCTGATCCATTGGGGTTATGGTGCGAGAATTGTAAGATGATGGGTCACCACCCTCATAATTTCTCATTGATTCAGAAGTACCAGAGTACTACAAGAAACCTATTTTGTAACTTTTGCAAGTTTTTTGAACATGAAGAGAATGATTGTCCCACATTTGATTTGATGAGAGAGTGCACTGTAGATGCTTAGAGGCTCTAGGGAGAAGAATCTGAAGGAGGAGAGACATAGTATAATACTCCAATAAGTTATAATAAAGCAAGAAGAGGAGGGTTCATAGGTCGAGAAAGAGGAAGATTCGACAGAAGTAGAGGACCTATTATATGTTATAACTATAATCATCCTGGACATTTAGTGCGAGACTGCCCGAACCCCTGCATGACATGTACGTATTGCAGATAACTAGACCATGCGATGGAGGATTGTCCACAGTTGATTGCAAAATGGAAAGAAAAGAGGAATGCTAATGTACATATGATAGCAATAGAAACATGTGACGATCAACCCAATATAGCAATGATTATGTGCATAGGAACCAAAACTGGAGTTGATGCGATGGATTAAAGAAATAGGATCCATCAGTGGGTTAGGAAAGCAATAGAGCCTCAACCATTGTTTGAACCTAGAAAGGAAAAAGAGACATATACACAATCAAGGAAGGAAGTAATAGGAGTATAATGGATATCCTCAACCTCAACCATGCCACCTTTGTATGAAAAATCGCTAGTGTATTGTATGCCACCAATCTATGATCATTCATAAAGGAAAGTTTACAAGGTAATAGCTTTGAATAACTTTCTGAAACGTTTTTTAGAGTTAATGAAATATGAGTTTTCTTTGAGTATGCTATGTAGAATGATTGACCATTGTTTCCAAGAGAAAGAGATACATGTCGCACACAGAGCAATTAACTAGGTGCACCGCAAGAAGAGAATGAATAGGGAGTTTCGACTCAATGCGCAGATAGGAAACTATGACATGGACAATATTATTTTGGATCTAGGCTTAGATGTGAATGTCATCCTGAGGTAGACTTGGGAGATGATGGTATTATTGGGCTAATCATTAAGTGAGAACACGAATAAATCCCCCTAGATCCACCTAGATCTAGAAAAAAACAAGACAGAACATGGTTCTTTCCCTAAGCTCTAATCATTGAATTTACTACCAAACAAAAGACGAGAGACGTACCTTTAAGTGTCGCTTCCTTATGTCTTTGTTGTTCATGTTTCTCTCCGGTGCTCTTGTGATATTGATCCTGCAGTGAGACAGAAACCAACCAAAGTGAAAACAATAGGAGTATATTCAATGACAACCTATGCATATGATCAAGGAATTATGCAATAAAATAAAGATAATTCTATGGGAAATAAGCATGCCACTGTATTATATTAAATAATATGAAGAAAGATACAACCAGGTGCCTTGATGTCGTTAGCTTCCTTCCAACAGTTCCTTGCTTCCCACACATTTCTTTCTCCAGTGGATTCTGAGACTATGTATCTGATAGCTACTCACAATCTATCTTGACAAAGCAAAGATTGAAGCCAACATAAATTTCCCAAGCTCAATCCAACTAACTTTCTCCATGAGAGCTCCTCTCCTTTCATAAGTTGAAGATGATAAGGTGAGGAGTTTAGGATGATCCTACTAAATCATGAAAGTGATTAATATCCAAACCATTCGGAGGCCACCTCACCATAGAAGCTTCTCCTTCTAGAAGCATCGAGAAGATGCTCGTTTTTCCCACGTACGAAGGCCAGTGCACCCTAGTTGTAATGTAGCCTGCGAAAACTCCGCAACCTAGCTATAGTGCAACCTGCGGAAATTAGACATTTATGCACCCTGTATATAGTGCAACATAAGGAAATCCTCCTTAATAGGGTTTTTACAAAGGAAAATACAACTTCTTCTCTCAGGGAAAGTTCTTGTCCATTCTTTCTTCAGGAATTCGGGCCACTAACCCCTTTGAAGGAAACATATAAGTTTATATCATTAATGGTCATAGGGATGACGAAAATAATGTGTAACAGAGAGCCCCCCAAAGTATGAAGTTAGAACAGAGTGATAGATGAAATACTTTGTCGAGTGTGTGTAGGGAACAAGGAACACGTCGGTCAGAAACCTACCAACAAATAAGTAAATACAGTACAATAACATATCATCATTGAGGTAGGCATTCCCATACTCATAATACAAATGACTCAAAGTACAAATTCTGACATGCTAAGATCCATTTCAAGTAATACAGGTCATGGCCACCATGGATCCATGCCATTATGACTCAAATCTGAACATAGCCACCAAAAATACACTATGGATCTATGTGTTAAAGACTCAAATTTGAACATAGCCATGAGACATACAATGTGGATCTATGCAACAGTACAAATTGAATATACTCCAAGGCAACCTGAATCTGTGAGAAAATATTCAGGGTCTTCATATCCACCACTCTATAGTACGAATCTAACCATGTGATTATAGGTGTTGAAGTCGAACATCATAGAAACCACTTGATTATCAGTCATTAGTGTAAACCATTAACAAGTGTGAGAGAAATCACCATTAATGTCAATGAATCCCAAGGTACTCTAGTACAATCCAACGAATGTGAATCAATGAGCTGAGGTCGAACACTCGGCGGAATATTTCGATCATGAGTCAATAATGAAAATCCACTGTCGAAAGCGAAGAAACTTGCCATTGAGGCATGCAAGTTCCAAGGTACCAAGTAGTTTCTAAGTCTAATTCCTAAATAATAAGTTGAAGTGGACAGAAAAAGACTCGTCACAGGAGAGCCTTAAAGTATCCTACATCAATGACACGAAGCGAGAAACAAGATTTGATGTAGATCAGAGTAACAAGTGATTCAGAACTGACTCAGGGATGACTGATGCAATAGAAGGCTTAAGGACTGCAGAAGTGGCCGACGCAATAGAATGTTGGTTGTGGAGCCTGATTATCTTCCTGATTTAGAGGTCTTTTACTTTCGATCGTGTTTATACCTCATGAAGTATTTACACCCCAGAAGTATGTACACTCTTCCACGCGGGGGAGTGCAGAGGGGGGGTACCCCCTCTGCGGGGTCTAGGGGGGCTATCCCCCCGGCTGGGGGTCTAGGGGCAAGCGGGCCCCCAACAGGGGTTTGGGGGCGAAGCCCCCGAAGAAAAAATTTCCTTGTAAAAGTATATTGTAATTTCATTGTAAATCTGGACCGTTCATTATAAGGTTGCAGATCTAACGATAGAGATTATGTTAGGGTTCTTTGCCCTAGAATGCAACCCTCTTTTATGACGGAAATGTATTGCAGCCATGTATGTTGGCGAGTATTGTATTTTGAGAGAGGAGACTGTGAGAGAAAGAAGAGGAAGTTACAACGGGTTTTGCTGTAGGTTGTATCCCTTCATTTTGTTGGATAATAATAAAGAAAGGACCTGGCAATTTCTTTGGTGGGCGTAGCCCACACTGGGTGAACCATGTAAATCTGTGTCTCTCTTTTATTGTGTATCTTCTGTGTTTTGTTTCCAGATTTGTTTTATTTTATTGCTCTGTGGTCCTGTTTTTCTAACATAGAAGGCTTTTCAGGTTTAATATCTCTTTGAACATATTTACGACACGACAACTGTCTTGGAAACACTGACTTAACAACAAATATCACATACCAATTTGTAATCTTATAAAAGAGTATGATCAAGAGACAAGCGGATTTTCCAACCTAGACACAAAGCAAGTGAAAGGGTGTCATGTTCAAAAGTGAGTCTTCCATAGAATACAGGTTTAGATACATTTCTTTCCAAAATTTTCCCCCACCATTTCTAGCGAGTACCTCTTTATTTTTATGCAAGCTTGAGGAGGATAACATATGCTTATAATGTAAGCTCATCCTTCGGACGAGTCCCTCAGAGTATGTTTAACAAACCCTAAGAAGGATTGGTTCGGTCTCATATGGGTCTTTTGATGTTTGTTTAGCGAGCCCAAAGAGAGAAAGCTCGAGGGTTTTTCATGTTTAGAGAGTCTGAAAAACACTTAAAGAGAACTCTCTCAATTCTTTTTTCGTAAATTAATATGACGAGACTAAAAAAGTGATAACCTACCGCTCATCAGATGTTTTCTTCAAATACTTTTACGAGCGTGAAAAGAACAAGATCCCTCGGCAATCTTTTCATGTTTAGAGAGTCTGGAAATATCTTAAAGGGAACTCCATGGGGTTCTTTTTTCGTATAACCTTTAAAAGTCTGAAAAAGTGATAAAATTTTACTCGGTTACATTCTCACGTATTTACGAGCATGAGAATGATCAAAGACTAAGCTCGGTAACTTATTCTCATGTTTTTGCGAGCATGAGAAAGAACAAAGAATAAGCTTGGGATTGTTTTCATTTTCACGCAAGCTTTAAAACAAAACAAAATTATGCTTGGGATAGATTTTATTTTTACGCAAGCTTAAAACTAGCCATAAATATGCTTCGACCTAGTTTCACTTTTACACAAGCTTGAACCAGAGGAAACTATGCTTGAGGTAGGTGGTTTCATTTTTACACAAGCTTGAACCATAGAAAACTATTCTTGCGACTTCCCAATGCATGGTTCACGAATTCACATGGTTGGTACTTAGCCCCCAGCTTAAGAAGCTAGAGGTTTAATTTCAATATGAAGTCCATAGAATGAAAGCATTGACCCCCAAGATTCTTTTTGTCCAACTGCAAAGGTGAAGGAAATGAAGCTTCAAATACTAGACTTGACTCAAACAGAGAGACGGAAGTTGTTTTATTTTTTAACGAGCTTAACATAGGAGAATAACTATACTCGTGAATCCAGGTTCAATCCCTAGACCTCTATTTCATTTTTTAATGAGTTTGACATAGAAACAAGAATTATGCTGGTAGGCTCTATTTCATTTTTTAACGAGGTTTCTACAGAGACGCAAAAACTATCCTCACAGTTGGTTTCATTTTTTAATGAGCTTGAAATCAGACAACCATGCTCAAAACTGATTTCATTTTTTAACAAGCTTGAAATCAGAAAATCATGCTCAACGACTCTTCTTGATCATGGCTTCCAAGAGGAAAATGCTCTGGAAGGACACCATGTCAAGGGAAAAAACTTGGATTTCAAGAGATCTTTACTTGACGAAAGAAACACACTCTGGAAGGAACACATGTCGAGGCTCGCGATAGGGGTAAGGAGGTCAAACTCTAAAGACCCTATCGAAGAGATAACCATGTCAACTACTGGATCTAAGTCATCAGAAGATGAAGTCATGGGAGACAACGCCACATAATTGACCTGTGGCAGAGGCGATACCGTCTTCATATAAGAACCGTGTATGGAGGTAATTGAGGTCAAGTCAGGACCAAAACATGTAAGTTGATCAATGGTCACAATTCTTCCATCGTGCGGGAAAGATATCACAAGAAAAAGAGTGGACATGATAGCTTTCATGGCATAGACATAATCTTTCCCAAGGAGTAAAACAAAATCCAAGGTATCCTGGACTACCATGATATCAATAAAGATAGTTTTACCTCCCAAAGTTACAGGAAACAGAGGAAGGGTCCCTAAAGGTTGACTAGTTCTTCTGTTGAAAGATAACAAATTCTGCGTAACTGGAGCACGCTGAGGACAACCCAAAGTTTGCCAAGAAAAAGAGGATAAAATACTAACAGATGCAACTTCATCTATCAGTGTTTAAGGAATGTCCTGACCACAAACCTGCACTGTAATATAGAAAGGAATGTGAGAGGGAAGATGAGGTCCAGTTAGCACACCCCAATCAAAACGGATGGCCTCATTACTTGAAGGGGGTCCCACGGGAGAAGGAGGAATACCCCCCGACATGGTAGAGTCTGTATCAACAATAATAACGTGGGACTTATCGGGTTTACTCTGTAGAGGGAGAGTAGGATCGACCGATGATGAGATTAGATTGACCACTTGGGTTTCATTCTGCAAGGGGAGAATGGGGTCGATGGGTGGAAACGGGTCGACCGCTTAGGTCGCACTCTCTAATAGGGGAGTGGGATCAACTGAGGATGGGATCGGATCAACCACTTGGTCAATTGGTTCAACTAAGGATGTGACTGTATTGACCACTTGATCAATCAAACTGACTGATGAAGGGAACATATTGATCATTCCATCAACTATAGGTGGGTCAAGAGTAAGCTTGTGACAAGTAGCCGGAAGTTGAGGCTATGAAACAGTCATGTCTTCCAAAAATTTCGAAGCTTCGTCCATACGAGAGAAAAGGTGAGTTAGATGACTCCCTTTGCATAACATGCACGAGAACTTGACTCTACTTTTCTTTTTCCCAACTATATCGTGACTAGTTGACAGGAGATCATCAACATGTTGTTCAGAGGATGACGACATGGGTTGGTGAGGGTGTGTAGACCATGCTTCTATAACCTTGGATATACCAGGGAAATACTTAAGAATATGGCTGCCCTTACAAATCCTGCAAGGGTACTTAGGCTTATGGGTTGTTTGGGTGATCTTGGCATCATCAACACTCCCAGCACGATTATCAGTCACTAGTTTATTTCCAACATGTCCCGCAATGGTTGGAAGTTTGGATCCTTTCTTATTTTTCTTATTCTTCTTATCATCTAGGTTACTAGCTTCAAATCTTTCACTCGACGAAGAAGATGAAATTGAAGAAGACCTTGCAAGCGAAGAATATCTTACTGGTGAAGATGGTGAAGGATCAACATGAGGTTGATGTTCTTGGGGGAAAGTGCTTACGATGGAAACACTTACTACATTCGGGATTCCTGAGTGGAAAACAACCACACCAACAATCCAATCGTAAGCCCTGGAAGGCTCAAAGTAGCGATGTGAGAAGGACCAATGTTTCCATAAGAAGAAAAAACAAAAGGTTCCCCTTGAGAAGGGGTTCCTTCATTGGTCATTCCGGGAACTGACGCCATTTAAACAAAAAATCACTCTAGAGTCTACTAGGAAAAATAAACAACACATGCTAAAAATCTAGAAAGAAAGCAAGAAAACAAAACCTTCTTACAATGAGCACACTAGTTGGTGATGAAATCCAATGTCGCGGGAACAGTGTAAGAAGGGGTTGAGATAGAGCGGGTGGAAAATTTACGCAGACAACCTGCTTAACGGACTTACACCCTGGTGCAAGCTCCCACACATAAACGTGGGTATACCCTCCAAGGAGCCCGAGTGAGTTTGGCCAACGTCGATTCTAGGTACCGTGAAGACTTACCCCTCCATAGTCACCTCGTGTAAAGACCCTAAAGAGATAGGCCACTAAGGTTACCAACTACAACAATGATGCCTGGGGAAATAGTCGACAGTCTGATCCACGTGAAAGTGCAAGGTATCTAGCCCGAAATCATCTTGAAAGGCTTCCACTCATCCTTGTGGGTATACCTTTCAAGTGACCCCCATAATATGTGCAATATCTACACTAAGACCAACAAAGTAGGGTGAGTAACGCTGCCAGTCTCAATGCGACCTCGTGATTGACCCTTGTGTTAGAAGGGCTTCCCAGGACAAAATGTAGCAAGTGGATTTCACCGCTCCCTAACGCAAGATTCTATGTTTGTTTGCAGCTTTGGAAAGTTATCTTTCACACCTATTCCAAATCCCTACAACTAATCTAATGTAGGTTTGCTACCCTAAAAATATAAAAATGTCTAGTCAATTTTTATAAGTGCTTTATTTTATGGTTGTTGTTACTCAAAAGGAAAATGGCTTGGACAATATGGTGTTTTGACCGACTCGAAAGTTATGCAAAGAGATGAAGATGCAATCTTTTCATTCCGATGAAAGATATGCTACGAGAAGGAGAAAACATTTATCATTCCCATATGCACAATGTCCCAAAATTTTAAAATTCATCAATATCAATATCTTCAAGAAATGCTACAAAGAGACTGTACACCAAATGCCAAAAATCATGCAATTTTGCTACTTCAAATGCAAGGATGCCCCCAATATAATATAAAGCAAGAAAAAAGATTTTTGTTTCAAAGAGACACTAAAAGCAAGAGTGAGTTTCCTCAAAACAAAAACAGCCCAAACTAAGTTTCTCTTTTAACACAAATTATTTAGAAAAAAGAAATGTTCTTTCACTAAACAATTCTAAAGAAAAACAATGCTTTGTAACAGAGAGACACTCAAATGAAGAGATCAAATCTTTCAAAGAAAAAAAAAACAAAAATAAGGCAAAGATGCTAAAAGAAGTTTCAAAGCTATCAAGCAAACCATAAACAGATCATAATCAAACCCTAAAATTCACCCCAAAACCAAATCCAATGTCTCGGTAAGGAAAAAACCATCAAAAATCAAAATTTTCACAATTTCCACAAGTTGTAGACTAACACAGTGTGGAAATCCATGATTTCCGCAGGCCAGATATGGGTAGGGTGCAGAGTTTTCGCACTGGTCTAAACAGGTAGGGTGCTGAAATCCTAAGTCGTTGCACTGTCCCTCAAAGTAGGGTATGAAAATCAAACAAAAATTAAAAAATTAAAAATTAAGAAGGTTTTCCAGTGAAGTTTAACAGTCAGAGAGTCAAGTTGGATCTCCCAGTGACTCAGAAAACAAAAACAAAGCAATCAAAGCAAGAAAGCAAGACAAACTAGGAAAATAGTTTGTTCCCCAATGGAGTTGCCAATTTTTTTATCGGGCTAATCGTTAAGTGCGAACACGAATTGATCCCCCTAGATCCACTTAGATCTAGAACAAAACAAGATAGAACATGGCGCTTTCCCTAGGCTCTAATCATCGAATTTACTACCAAAAAAAAGTCGAGAGACATACCTTAAGTGTCGCTTCCTTATGTCTTTGTTGTTCCTGTTTTGCTCAGGTGTTCTTGTGATACTGATCCTGCAGTGAGACACAAACCAACCAAAGTGAAAGCAATAGAAGTATATTCAATGAAAACCTATGCATATGATCAAGGAATTATGCAATAAAATAAAGATAATTCTATGGGAAAGAAGCATGCCACTGTATTATATTAAATAATAGGAAGAAAGATACAACTAGGTACCTTGATGTCGTTAGGTTCCTTCCAACAGTTCCTTGTTTCCCACACACTTATTGCTCTAATGGATTCTGAGACTATGTATCTGATAGCTACTCACAATCTATCTTGACAAAGCAAAGCTCAAAGCCAACATAAATTCCCAAGCTCAATCCAACTAACTTTCTCCATGAGAGCTCCTCTCCTTTCATAAGTTGAAGAGGATAAGGTGAGGAGGTTAGGATGATCCCACTAAATCATGAAAGAGAGTAAGATCCAAACCATTCGGAGGCCACTTCACCATAGAATCTTCTCCTTCTAGAAGTATCGAGAAGATACTCGTTTTTCCCATGTATGAAGGTCGCCACACCCTATCTGTAATGCAGCTTGCAGAAACTCTACGACCTAGCTATAGTGCAACCTACGGAAATCATGCATTTTTGCACCCTATATATAGTGCAACCTACAGAAATCCTCCTTAATAGGGTTTTTACAAAGGAAAATATAACTTCTTCTCTCAGGGAAAGTTCTTCTCCCTTCTTTCTTCAGGAATTTAAGCCACTGACCCTCTGAAGGCAACATATAGGTTTACATTATTAATGGTCATAGGGATGACGAAAATAATGTGTAATAGATGGGGCAGTCAAAGTTGATTTGGTCACCTATCCTATTGAGACTAGAAAACCAGCATAAGATTGTCCCAACTGGAAGGTTGATAGTGGTAAGTGTTGGCATTGATGGAGTGCGTAACGTGGTCGATTTCGAGGTGATCAAAATAGTAAATGGAAGCACCCCTTACCTAACACTCCTTAGACTTGATTGGGCCTTTGAAAACCAGACTATCATTGACTTGAAGAAGAGACAGATGATACTTGAAGTATAAAACTTTAAGGTTATTGCATCGTTAGATTCTACTGAAGGAAGAAGATATGTAGAACCAGTAAAAGGAAAAGAGCTCGACAACTTGTATAACATGACCACGTGGATGATGATTATGTGAACCCTACAACCAATGGTGTACTTAGCTGGATAAGTATTATTTCATGTGCATTAGATTCAAAAGAAGCTTTGGAGAATTGGTAGCAGATATTGCACGAAGTGTCTAGAAGGAAATGTGCTCAGATTACCCGCGTGTTGTGATGGATTGGAACTGAGGTATGTGATCCTCCAAGGTATGATGGAAAAACTGATGTAGCTTCTTTTATAAGAGAATTTGAATTGCAAATATCAGATCAACATATATTATTATCTTTAGATGTTTCGCTGAAAGCAACCCCAGCAAGATGGCGGGCCACGGATAAGGATGGAATACGAGATTGGAAGCAATGTAGAAGACTATTACAAGTCAGGTTCGAGACAAAGAATGAAGATACTATGTAGAAGTATATAGGATTAAGTTGTCCGATGGAGCATGTTACACAGTGTATTGTGACATGGAATAAAGTAATCAGGAAAGAATGGACACATTTGTTTCTACACACCTTGGACACAATCCCAAAGAATTGGTACTTAGAACTGGAAGTGCACAGAGAAACTATAGATTGGGACGAATTGAATTGGAATTTGAGGGTAACCTTTATTTTTGAAGATGATGTTCCTTTAATTGACTCAGTTGTACAGGTCATCAAGAACGATATTTTTTAAGCAGAAGACTCGATAGAACTTGCACTTGTATGTAGCATGCATAGATATTCTACGACAATTGAAGATGTTTTGTGTTTTTATAATGTTACTGAAGAGGACCAAGAGGAGGACGAAGATCCCATAAATGTGCAAATACCATAAATTGAAGGAGAGCGCTTAGTAAAAGGACCACAACTTGAATCGGTTGTATATGCAAAACCATTGAGAACAAACTGAGTAAATATTGGTATAAAAGAGAAGTCCAAATTTGCGAACATAGGAGACTATTAGAATGATGAGATTGTGGAGAAGATAGTGGAATTACTACACGAGTGTCATGACCTGTTTCCGATTAATTTTTCAGAGATGAAAGGGATTGTTGGGGAGTTATTAGAAATTAAGATTCCTTCGAAGCTAGATGCTAAGCCCGTGAAGCAGAGGCCATACAGATTGAACCTGATGGATAAGAATAAGGAGAAAGTGGAGATAGACAGGATGTTGGAAGCCAAAATTATTGAACATATCACAAAGTCAGAGTGGATCAGTCCAATGGTGATTTAGGATAAGAAGACAAGAAGGATCAAAATTTCTATAGATTTGAGGAAATTAAATGATGCATGCTTACATTATCTATTTCCTACACCTTTTACAGATGAAGAGTTGGAGAACTTAGGAGGGAAGGAAGCCTATTCATTCTGACGGATTTTTAGAGTATCATCAAATCAAGATTGCATAGGATAGATAGATATAAGATCACATTTGCGACAAAATGAGGATGTTACCAGTACACAGTGATGCCTTTTGGATTAAAGAATGCACCAACAATATTCTCTAGGTGGTTGTAGCAACATTTAAAGATTCCATCCATATGTTCTTAAAAGTATACTTGGATGATTGTATGATGTTTATCTTGTTGAAAGATCATATTGAGATTTTGCGCTTAATGTTGGATATGTGTAGGCAGTTTCAAATATCTTTAAATTTAAAGAATTACATTTTCTATGTGTCGTTTGGTATCTTACTGGACCATGTAGTGTGTAAGAAAGGATTGTCAGTGGATCCTGCAAAGATTGTTGTGATTGTTGATTTACCATCACCGAATTTACTGCGACAAAATACGAGCAAAGTTGGGGCATACATTGTATTGTACAAAGTTCATTAAAGGATAGTGCAGATTACAAACCCGATGGAAAGATTACTAAAGAAGGAGAATGAGTTTCAATGGAGTGAGGAGTGTCAGGAAGGTTCAGATACTTTGAAGTAGAAATTGGTTACCTCGTTGATTTTGATATTTTCAGATTGGAAGAAGGAGTTTCATGTTCACGTGGATGCGTCATCGCTAGCCTTAGGCATAGTATTAGCTCATCGCAGAGAAGGAGATATAGATCATCCCATTGCATTTGTGAGAAGGAAGTTGTAAAGTAAAATACAAAACTTTATGACTATAGAACGTGAAGGATTAGCAATGGTGTATGCATTGCAAAAATTGAAACATTACTTGTCGGGTTCACACTTTAAGATGTACACAGACCATTTTGTGTTAAGATATCTGGGAAATAATCCATTGTTTGGCGGGAGAATATGCATATGACTATTATTATTTTAGGAATATGAATTTGAGGTAATTGTAAAATCAGGGAAATTTAATTCAGGACCTGATCACCTATCATGCATACTATCAGGAGAAGATGCAGGAAACTTGGATGACAACTTACCAGACATACACTTATTTTCAATACAAATGGTTGATGACTATTTTGTAGGCATAGTTCAGTTCTTGAGTATAGGAGTAACCCCACCTGAGTTTACAGTTACACAGAAGAAACAATTAGTAGTGAAGGAAGTAGACTATGAACTCATAGTAGGAAATTTGTATAAGTTAAGCGTAGATGGTACTCTGCAATGATGTGTATTAGAACATGAAAGACATATGATATTGTCAGAGGTGCATGAAGGGGTTGCAGGAGGACACTACATAGGAAAATAAACAACTCATAATATTTTGTGCACATGATTGTGGTGGCATACCCTTCATAAGAATGCCAAGGAATTTTGTAAGACTTGTGATGTTTTCCAAAGAAATGGGAAGCCTTCCAGGAGAGATGAGGTTCCCTTAGTACCACAAGTGACATACAAGCTTTTGATAAGTGGGAAGTGGATTTTTTTGGGCCAATCAATCCACCAACAAAGAGATCAGGAGCTAGATACATCATTACTGTGACATATTACTTGACCAGATGGTTATCTAGTCATAGATTACAACACTAATATAGCTGCACAATTTTTGTTTGAAAACGTGGTGACAAGGTTTGGATGCTCCATAATACTTATGGGTGATCAAGGAACTCATTTTCTGAATAAGACAATTGCATCTTTAACAGAGGAGTTTCAAATTCATCATCAGAAGAGCACACCATACCATACTCAGGAAAATGAACAATGGAAGCATTCAATAAGATACTAGAACATGAACCAACGAAGGTGTGTAATGTAATCCGAGATGACTGGGACTTGAAGATTCCGACAATATTAGGGACGTATAGGACACTAATAAGTTGACAGGACAAACCCCATTTAGACTACTGTATGGCCAAAAAGTTGTTATGCCTATGGAATTCATAGTACCAAGTCTGGGCATTGTTGTGGTGAGAGAGCTTATAGATTTTGGTGCAGTGGAAAAAACATTCTTAGAGCTAGTAGAGCTTGAAGAGGACCAGTTTGTTGCAGATTTCCATCATCATGTTCAGAAAGCATGCGAGAAAGCATGGCATGACATGACAAACACACTAAACAAAAGAAGTTTTAGAGAGGAGACTTAGTTTTTCTTTATGACAGCAAGTGTTTGCAGCCCCTCGAAATTATGCACATTAAACACGAATCCTCATATGCACAAAATCCAAAAAATACAACCCTAGTTGCGGAGGATTATTCGGGAAATCCAATCCAAGAATGACAGAAAGTACTACGTCTGATATCACATGAATTGCATATGTCATACAAGATCGAATCGCTTCCAAATGGAATACCAAATTTGCCATCGATATGAGTGCTATGTCAATAGGGTTTCGTCAGCCTATCTTTTAAATCCGCACTTTGTTGTCCAGCGGTCAAAATTACAGATAAATCTTCAAAAATGCGTCACTGTACTGGAGAATGGAGCCCTTCCCATTGGAACTGTAGATTCCCATACGTCATGTCATGTCATAACAGCATTTTCTCGGCTGCTGCATAGTTTGCCTTCAAAGTCCATTGCTCCGTCCTCGTACCCGTACTCCTGGAGTAGGTGGAAGACTCCTTGATCTTCACAGATTTGTTTGATTTTCTTTTTGATGTCGAAAGATATGGTTGGTTCTCAAGGATTTGGCAAATTTCTTCTGCTCAAGTAATATCATATAATCATACACGATGTTTTCAGGGTCAATGATAATATATCCGCATGTTTAAAATGGTAATTTAATAGTATATATCTGCCACATAAATGACATTGGCAACGGATTGGCATTATTGTATATTGCAGCCCATGGTTTTACAACACACTTAGTCTTTTTAATAATTTTTTAATTAAAATCCTTCCGATATTATTATAGTTTTAGTATCAACACCATATGTGGTATGTAAATCCCCGTGTTATAAATAGTTTTGATTTAACATCGTTCCCTCATATTGTCATAGTTTTATATCGAGACCTAGTTAAGGTCGACTTCAAACGAAGTTATGTCCTTTTTAGTCTACATCATAAGTAAGCATGAGTAATAATATCTTCCAACTTGTTATATCATTCCACATTCAACATTTTGTTTATACAAATTTATTTTTTTTCCTAAAAAAAACATTAAATTTTGAACGTTAAATGTTAAGAGATATTTAAATTTTCATGTTTCATTACAATTTACAAAATTTGTATACATTTACTTATCTATAGTTATAATAATTTATTTTATACATATTTAATGTTTTCTTAAAAATACATTAAATTTTGAAGAGATATTTTAATTTTCATATTTCATTATAATTTGCAAAATATTTATACATTTAATTATCAATACCTATAATATATTTTTATATATTAATATAGTATA
>JZKD02S1902844.1:1368340-1388402 GCA_000966675.3 Picea glauca | reverse complement strand
GATATCCACCTGGATCATAACCCCATGGTAGAATAATGTAGAACACAAACTGGATAGAATGGTGGTAGCTTATCTTTGAAGAGAAAGAGATATTGGGTAGACTTATTCACAAAAATATGATAAAAAACATGTCAAAGGTCATTTTATCATGAAGCTTAAAACACAAAGAGAAAAAAATCCTAAACATCAAAACCCTAACCTTGGAAGATGAAACACCAAAATTATTGTGGGCCCCGAGGTGATCAATTGATACGTCAACTTCTCGGGGGTGAAATTTTTGCATGTGATCTCTATTTGGGGTGAAGGATATCTTATTGGAAATAAATATCCAAGGATTACAACTTTTTGTTAAGACCAGGGTAGGCCATGGAAATCACCTCATTGAATGTCCAAAAACCACTTTTTAGGCCCTCAAAACAACTGCAGAAGTTTGGGACTTGAAAAACCATAGAATAACATCCAAGAAAATAGAGAAATATTGAGTCAGTGGAAGAGGTGGTGGCCAATGATATCCACCTATATCATCCCTCCCCCCTTAGGAGTCAATTGTCCACATTGTGTCAATTTCTCTCATCATAAATGGCAAATTTTGTTGAAATTGGCTCCTAGTGAGCCACTTGCCTTGGTGAAGAAGTTTCCCTTGACGACCCAGTAGAGATATATTTGTTGTTGGCAAGTTCCTTTCATCCGTGTATCCATGATTTGAACAATTGTATCCTTCTCGAGGAAATCAAGTTTGATTTCTATAGGGGCCAAGTGCCCGACTACCTTTGAGGTTTCCAGTAGAGGTTGAAATTTTGGGTTAAGGAGATCCACATTAAAGAATAGATGCATTCCAAGGAATAGGCTAATGCTTAACTCAAAAGCATAATCATCTATGTCATGGGTAATTGTATAAGGCCTACATCTAAGTGGGAGAAGCTTTTGATGGGGTCATACAAGACACTCTTTCTACAAATGTAACTAGTCCTTATCACTAACCTGAAACTTGTGTGGAACCCAATACTAGTCATGTCACTACTTGTAATTGACATTGGATTTTTGCAAGATCTCATGGACTTATTGGAAGATGTGATGAAACCATTCAACAAATATTGATGCCTTATCATCCTTAGTTTGAGCATGGGAAAATTATTCCTATGTGGATGAAATGGGCAGAGCTACATCAATTGGGGACAATGGATGGAACCCCAAGCACACCTAAAAAGGGTTTGGATAGTAGATATATGAAGGGCTTGATTGTAGTTATGATGAAGATAAGGAAGACTCATCCCATTTGCAAATATGTTTGGAGTTGTACATTCTCAGGATATGTACAATCATCCTATTGACTACCTCCATCCATCCATTGGTTTGGGGGTGGAAGGAATTTGATTTGGTGAGCTTGGTGTCCATCAACAACCATATATTTGAGCATAACGTACTCAATAACCTACTATCATGATCTTAAATAATAATATTTGGTAGCCCGAAATGAATCCAAACATGCTCAAAGAATATCTTAGCAATGGCCTTTCCTGTGATACTCTTCTTGTAGGGTGCCAAAAATGCCATCTTAGAGAATCAATCAACGACCATGAAGACACAATCATTACCATGCTTGCTTGAAGGTAGACCAAACATGTAAGCCATGGAGGTGGAATCCCAAGGCCTATTAGGAATAGACAAAGGGGTGTATATCCCTTTTTTTATTAATGGAGGGTTTGATAATAGAATAGGCAATGCATGATCTGATGGAACATGGATTAAACCACAAAGGAGAATGGATCTAAGAGGTAACAGTGGCGTCAAAATACACCATAGAAATGAAGCACAAATTTCTCAATAAGAGCAAGAGAATATCCTTGATAATTATATGATGATGATGATAGACAAATCACAAGGATCGTCTATAAATGGGTTTTGTTCATGGACCAAAACAATAAGCTCGGGGAGAGCTGGTTGTACCTGTCCACAAAATGTGGCTCTAAGATCCTAAGTGGACATGGTCATCCAACAGTTTAGTCATAAATCAACCCAAATAATTGGTCAACCCATTCAACTGACAAGGTGAGGTTTACAATGGAACCTCATGTTCCAACACCCCTCGTAAACTCATCTTCGAGGAAAACAAATTACACAACATTCCCCTTGAATTTGTTATGGATGCAAAATTTGATCACAAGATGGTACAACAAAAATATGGAGGAAGTTTGATCACCATCCACATGGAACAAGTCCAAAAGAGCAGATATCCATTGCAAATTGGTTGCAAAATCCATTGCTCAAACAAAGTCCCAGTCAGTTGGTTGACTAGACAACATGACAACACTAGCCAATCAATTAGTTGAATAGAGAAGACCACACCAATCCAATAGTCTCTTCTAGGATATATGGTGTTTGTATTAGGTACAATAAGTGGGAGTACATCTCCCAACAATACATTCAAACATGGTTTGGTCAGCCTCAACAAATCCAAGTAAATCAATTGGGTTTGCACATCAACAACTCCAATTACTTCCCCCTTTAAAAACAATTGAGGAATCAAAGAATCATCAATTGATATTTCTCAAAAAAAAGAGTCAAATTTCAAGTTGATTCGAATCCTATCCGACCAATACTCTAGTTGAACTCCAATCGACTGTCAAGTCAGGTTGATCCGAGTGAACCAATACCCAAGTCAAACTCCAGTTGACTGTCAAGTCAGGTTGATCATGTGATCGACCACTGCAAAGAATAAGAAATGAATATCAATGGTGTATGTCCATACAACCAATGAAACAAAATTGTAGGAACTATTCAAACATCTTATCATATGCACCCATTACCACTCATCAATCCAACCATAGTCAATCATGGTAGTTGGTACTAGTCCACGGTTATGTCTTTCACGTCTTTTCTGCAAGGATATGAAAGCATGATTTCCATGTCTTCGATGGCGAGGATGATGATAAGGAATATAGTTTTGTGTTGGTTGGTCAATAGATATAGGCCTGTCAGTTGTACTCTTAGTAGTAGAGAAACCTTATATTTCGAAAGTAGTGTCATCAACAATAATATTCTCATCTTCTATCATTTTATGAACAGCCATCTCATTAGTAGGTTTAGGAGATTGCTCTATTGGAAAACTAGTCTAAACTCCACCTACAACGAACATAAATTCCTTGTTTGGATCAAGGGAAGATGTAGGTAAGGAGGCATAAACAACATCATATCCAAGACCTGTTCTTGTTGGCATCATCTCAGGCACAAAAAAATCAGTAATACCTTGTCCATTCTTCCCAATTCCTCCTCCTCTATATCCCATATTGCTGAGAAGTGGGGATCCTATACCTGTAGTGTGTTTTTCAAAGCTAGGAGAAACAACACAATCATTAGTTTTAAAGAATAAATATGATTTACAAATAACATCAGAGGGTGGAGAAGAAATATGTGATCTTCACAGCTTAACAACATCAAGATTCTTCTCACAAATAGCTAGACTAGAAACAATGGTGGAAGAAGAAATAGGCGAGTCTTCCAACTCAAAAATATTCTTCTCAACAGTGTTCTCAGTAGTCTGTAGTTGGTGAACTTGTTCTTCAATAATTTGTTTGCAGTCCTCCAAGATCTAGAGAGTCTAATCCTTCTCAGTCAGTTGCAACAATATGGAATCATAATCTTCCTTCAAAGCCTAATATTCATAAAAAATTTGATTGTTATACTCTTGAAGAGGAGCGTCTTCTTCATGAAGCTCATGAACAGAGGCCTACAAGTGGGAAACCTCATGATTTATCTAGGAATTTGCTTCCATCAATTAATTGACATATGTACTCAACATTGGGTGAGGAATATATTTCACTTCTTCCTCCAAGACTTCAAGAAGGTCAAACTTCTCCTCAAATTCATCTGCAAGACTTTGAAAAAATATTGTCGCGGTGTTTCCCATGGTAGAAATCCTTATGGAGTGCTCAGCCATAGTACTCCGGAACATGTATTTTACAGTCTTCAAATGATTTTCCAATCCTGCATTCTCTGTCTTCAAGGAATCATTTTCACGAGAAAGGGATTTCACCTCCTTCATGAGATCATCGACAAGATCGATTTTGTCGCCAAAATCATCCACCGGATCTTGAAATATGGTTTCCACTGTCTATTCTAGGTCAACAATTTTCCTATATTTTTCATCAAAAAACTGTATAAGGATGGTTTGAAAGAGGGTAATCTCATCTTACAACTGGGAATGGGTTGTCTCTAGGTCACTTCTCATGCATTAATTCTCATTCTACAACTATGCAATGATATTCTGCAAGGTAGTGACTTCTGTATGAAGTCAGTTGTGAGATTATTCCAAGGAGATGGTATTTTTCTCATGAATATCCTGTAGTTTTTGAAGAATTAGAGCTTCGTATTCATATAACATGCCCATTGTTGATGGAGGGAATGATCTGGGAACCAAATATCCAAAGGAAAGAGTAAGCATAAATTCAACCACAATAAGAGGTCAAGCTTCACCAACCAAGTCAGTTTCATTTGGTATATTTACCAAGGATCTAATGCCAAGGCTAGTCAATAATGAGAAATCAACCCAAGTCACACAAGGCTAGGGTGCCCTCAACATTCTCCTTCTACCAAAATGAAGATACAAGGACAAAATGCATCACAGATTTATTGGGAGAGCCTCTTATTGGTGACCGTTCTAGCCACGCTCTCATGTCAAAAAAAGAACAGGTCAAGCATATCCCAACAACATGAGTTGGAAAAGGGAAATTGGATTGGCCTTCATGTTTGTTTCACTCGAATAAAAAATAACAGTCGAGTCAAGAAATGTGGAAATCCAAGTTGAATCATATTTAATTCGAAAACAAGGAGGGGCAGGTCGAATCTCTTTTTCACTTCTACAAAAAGAAATTGGTTAATTTCTCCTTTATTTCAGTCGAGAGTTCATATCCATGAATTGATTTGGGTGCCAATTCAATGGGTTGTCTTGGATGGTTGATTCAAGTCTCAATAGACAATCCACGGATGAGTCTAGGGTATCCATGAATCACCTGGGATAATTTTGTATACGACAAGGGCATCCATGCATCCATCTTCATTTGAAGAAAAAGTTGGGAGGATAGGCAATTTTTTAGAAAAATCTCATGTGGTTCACTGTTGGAACCTCCTTGATTGATGATATCTGAGAGAATGGTAACTTCAAAACATGTTAAGTGGAGCTAGAAAGGGAAGGTCGAGTGGACTCTGTTCAAGGGGTTTCGACCATGTTATCATTTAAGTTGAGTTGGAATCTAATTGAAGTGCTCACCAGTCGAGTCAAAACAATTTTTCTAGTCGATTACAATACCAAGTCAACGGACCAAAGTCAATGGATTTGCATAGTTTGACAACATCCCTCGGTAGATTTATTCTCTTCCTTCCAACGTATCAATACTGCAATTAAAATCCAACAAACAATAATTTTTTTCGAACAACTTCAAAAATATATTTATGCCTGGAATAACCATGAATGCTCAATGTTATCTCATTCTTGTCTAAGTATTTTTTGCGAACCCTACATCAAGGAAACATCTACTCTGATACCATGTTGTAACAAGGATTAAACCGTAGAGGAGAATAGATCCAAGAGGCAGTGTTGGTGTCAAAAGACACCTTAGTACTGAATCACAAATCGCTCAATGAGAATGAGAGAAGATCCTCGATGATGATCTGATGATGATGATAGACCAATCACAAGGATCGTCTATAAATGGGTTTTTGTCATGAACAAAAACAATAAGCTCAAGGGGATTTGGTCACACCTATCCAAAAAATGTGGATCTAGGATCCTAAGTGGACATGCTCAACCAAAATTTTATTTGGTCATCGACCCAAAGACTTGTTTGACCCACTCAACTGACAAGGTGAGTTTTACAATGGAACTGCATGTTCCAACAATATATAATATACTTTTTTCCATATTTTCAAAGACTCATCCAATAAAAATACTTTTTTAACACTACTATTTTTGTTTCCATGCCAAATTGTCTTTCCACCCAAATTTAATGAGCTTCCCAAATCAACTTTACACACTCGCATGAAGGAACACAAAGATGGACCAGATGGCATAACATCCATCCTAGAGACGAAATTCTAGAACTAGTTTACCTACTCTCAATTTTTTACAGGTAGAAACGAAGTCAGAGTCAATGTTGTATAATCATGGCCACCCAGAGGTCTCATGCCCATAGGAGTTAAGAACTATGGTTAGTGCCACAAATGGGGGTTAACTAAGGAAGTCTACAACATAGTTGGTGCTTCCCTTCTTGTACTTGATTTTCAAGTGGAATTGATGTTGGTATATTGACCACTTTCGATGGTGGTCGTTTTGTAGATTTCCTTGTGTCTGCATGAATTGTAGAGGCTTGTGATCAATGTGGTTGATCGTTTCCTTTCCCATAATATAACCCTTGCACTATCGACATGCATGCACAATGGAGTATATCTCTTTGTCATAGGTGGGATATATACGAATAACATTATATAGTGTTTCACTGTGATAGGCCACCATATTTCCCTATTGAGTTAGGATTGCATCAATATCGTAGTCAAAGTCATCTGTCTCAATCTCAAAGGGTTGTTGTAGGTTTGGTAGTGTGAGGATTGGTGCAGATCAGAGGTGATTTTTTAGATCCTATAATACTTTCTCTTGTGACTTGGACAAGGAAATCTTGACTTTAGCTCCATCCTTGGTCACTTGAATTAAGGGCCAAGAAATATGAGAGAATCCCAACATGAACCTATGGTAGAATTTGGCGAGGTCCATGACACTATGAAGCTCTATCATAGTTTTTGGGGATAGTCATTCATGAATGGCATGGATCCTGGTCAAGTCCACATGCACCCCATGTTCATCCATGATGTATCCCAAGAATTGAATTTTTTTCATGTCGAATGAGCATTTCTCCATAATGGTATATAACGCGTGCTATCGTAGGGTGATCAAGACCTATTGGATGTGTTGCATATGTTATACCTAGTTCCGGTTGAATATGAAGATGTCATCCAATTGTATAACCACAAAATTGTTTGTGAATGACCACAATATATCATCCATCATCCTCATGAATTTCGTTGGAGCATTAGTCAAGCCAAAATTCATGACCAACCACTCAAAAAGGCCTTTTTTATATTTGAAGGTTGTTTTACATACATCGATTTATTCTATAGAAACCTGGTGGTAGTCGATATTCTAATCAATCTTACTAAAGAACTTTTAACCCTTAATCTAATCAAGAATATCGTCAATCTAGGGGATTATGTACTATTTCTTGACAATGATCTCGTTCAAGGCTCTATAATAAATATAGAGTCACCATGTCCCATCCTTCTTCTCTACCAACACAATTGGGCTTCGAGAAGGTGAGGAGCTCGATCGAATGTGGTCCTTGTGAATGAGCTCATTGATACGAAATTTTGTTTCCTCATTCTCTAGAAGGGAGAGCTTGTATATTGGACCATTGGGTAAGGGTGCACTAGGTATCAATTCAATGGAATGTTTGACTTGACCTGAGTGTAGAAGCACCCCCTGTAGGTGAAGTGAATATATCTTTATATTATGCCACAACCTTGTCCACTTGATTCTACTATGTAGAGAGATCCTGTGTAGAGGTTGTGGAAGTCACAGTAACCTTTTCGTTCACCTTCTAACCAGACCATGAAGAGGACAAACTTTTCAATCTGAGATATTACCTTCCGACATTGTTTTGTTGATATCAATGAAATTGTAGTAGTCGTAACTACCTCTGATACCTTGTAGGGTTGAAATCCCAAAGTAACAATGATACTACAGGGCTAAGACTCATAAATATCATGAAGCTTCCACATACAAGAATCTCCTAAAATAAAATCACAAAATTCTAGTTGGGAAAAATCACATAGTACCTCATGTTTGAAGGGATTGATGTCATAGGATAGGTAGCACCAATGGGTGACGTGAAGATATCGTCCCTGCCTCAACCAACCAATGGTGTACGATTGAGGGTGTGGCATTGTCGAAAGCTTTAGTCTCTTGATGACCTCGACTAAGATCAAGTTCTTTTGCCTCCCTCTATCAACAATGAAATGTAGTGGGGTCCCCTTCACCCACATCTGTGAATGGAAGAGGTTCTCCCCCTCCTCAAGCTCATTTGACTTGTCTAGTTGGATATTTGTGGTTTTGATGGTAGCATTAGGTTTTGCATCGATAATCCTCTTTCCCTATTATGAATCAGATTCTAAGTCATGGTTTGACCCCTTTTCTTTAAGCTCATCCAATAATGACTATTTTGAGAATCAGTCATCAGTGTTCTATCAAGAACTTTTGTGGAACTCACACCACTTTCTAGTGTCCCTCTTCATCTTCCCATTACACTTATTTTCCTGTGGCTCGGATTGGGTTTCTTGAGGTTGTATTTCTTTACTCAAAATCTTCCCAATGGGGAGATGTGATCCAAAATTGGATCCGAATAAAAATTAAAGAGTTATAATGGATCAACAATGAATTAAATTTAGCAAAATTTTAAGGTTGGTTGTAGAAGTGAAGCTTGAGGATGCGAGGTTGAGGAAAAGGTTGGAGGAGAGGTTTATAGTGTGAAGGGATCCACCCTTTTCCATTACACCATTTCTCACCTACAAAGTGTTGTATATCCAAGGAAAGAAAAAACAATTAAATATTAAAAGAAGAAAATGAAGGAAAAAGACAAGGACAGTGGAACCATGATCTAGAATACTACCAGAAAAAACAACATGGGGAAGAACATTGGAATTAGGAAGTTGAGGAGTTCAATATGCTTGACCTTCCTAATACTCTGATTTAGCTAATTTAGTATATAAACCTCATTACTGCATTGGGGAAGGGGTTATTTTCCAAATAAGAGAGAGATTTCCTAAGAGATTTGTTATATTGTAATCTATAGAAGCTCGAGAGATCTAAAATTTGATTTTAAGTATGAAATTTCTAAGAAAACAAGGGAAAATACATTCGATGTTGGTTTTCCAATTTGGGTTTCTAGGGTAACATTTATGTTGTTTTATGGTGCATTAATTAATTATATGGTTGATATTTTCTATTGGTTGCTTCATTTTGTTATATGCGTGTGTGTTTTTTGTTCAATTAATAAACCAAAAAGAAACCCATATTCATTTCCTCAAGACACTATGAGGGCCACAATAGTTAGTTATGCTAGACCATTCAATTAATATCTCGAGAAGATTAATGGTCTAAGGAACATAGCTATTGGATATTATTTCCTTTCTTAGACCGATTTTCTATTTTATTTGTTGGAAATAAGTGTTTTTTTTCCATCCTTGGTCATTTTATTTATAGAGAGAAACCACAAGCATTTCTCTTCTCATGGATTCACTGATCTTTTAATTGATTACAGTTCCTCACTAGCAATTCACTTGGATTTTCGAATCATCTATGTAGTTGTGCATACTAAATATTATACAAGGATATTTTTTCTAAGATCTTTGAGTGGAATTTAGAGCTCAAACTCTCAATTTCCTTTATCATCAGTTTAAGTGGTTGAGTGTTTTAATTTCTTGGTCACTAGCATAGTGAGTTTGATGGTGATTTGGTGTGTCCAATTCTTATGTTAAACACATTGTAGAACCTTTTAATTGCACTACATGCTCTATTTGATCTCTCTCTATATTAACTAAATGTTGTCTCTCTCCCTCTGGTGCATGCTTAACGACCTATAGTCTAACCATTTCTTTGATTGGATTGTTTCCTAGTGTAGGATCTTTGAATTCTATGTTTTTTTTCCCTGTTTCTCATTTATAATATCCATTTAATGAATGAACATTCACTTACAACCTTATGTTTGGTCATGAAATCTCGGGTATAGATATTTATATTTAATATCCCATGCTATTGTGGAATCATAATAGGATGGTATGAGGCATATTGTCTAATTCTTAATGATATGGTGAATGGACATATTCATATGTGTATTGAGATGCCCATAGATCATTCTCATATGTCGAGTTGAACCTCTTCTTACACAATATTATTACTTGATTGGGAATAACAACTGTAATGATCCAAAATGCTTAAAGTCTCATAATATAAATAATTACACACCATGTATTGAATGTGAGCATGGATCACAACTCCAAGATAATGTTATGACCCAAGGGGGGCATATATATGGATAAATGTATATGATATGACCCCAAGGGGGGGCATACATGGGCCTAAATTTACATGTAGTGTGTAAATACATATGTAATAGGGTCGACCTAGTGATAAAGGGGCCTCATGTGCAAGTGTGAATAACTATATATAAGAGATCATGTATTCATTATTGGGAGGAAAAAATGGTGAAGTATGAATGGTATTTGGTTATTTGGAGGGGGTTCCCCTATTATTTAAGAAGTTATTACATGACTTATATATCTTGGAGTTGTGCTCCATGCTCACATTTTGTACATGGTGTCTAATTATGTTATTTTATGATATTTTGAGCATTTGGATCATTACATTTGGTATCAGAGCATCGATCCTAGGGGTTTTCTCCTCAACATAGTCATTTTTTCATTTTCACTATAACGTTTCATTGGAGCATGTTAAGAAGAAGAAACCTGGAGAATATTTATAAGACTTATCAAAGTACATTTGGTAATAGTTTCAGCATCTGATTCATTTCACTTTTGTATATACAGTCTGTGGAAGATAGGGTATCTGACTAGTCCTATTGATTAGTCTCAAACATGGGTTCCGGGTAAAAAAATCATAACTTTCTCCTTGAGTATCAAAATTGAGTGAGACTAGTTTCATTGGATAGTGGACAGGCTTTATTAATTCTGGTACAATTTTCAGAATTGTATATCAATCATTTTTCACAGGGCACTCTATACAAGTGCGCTCTCCTAGAAAGTCCAAAAATCAGCAAGGTGTGGGGAAGTTACCATAACTTCCACTTGGCACATCCAATTTTGGTCAGACCTATGGCATTGTGGAGAATAAATTTCAGAGTACTACGGGTCGTAATTTCAGTCTTAGAAGGTCCAAAATTGCATAGATACATTATAAGTAAGGTCATCCAGTAGGACAAACTCCAAATCAGGGTTTCCAAGGTACGTTGACTTAAAACTATCATAAATTTTTATTGGAATGTCCGATTGATGTGATTCAAAATCCGTTGGAAATATAAAACCTATAATATTATATTGGAACAAGGATTATAACTATTTGAGAAATTTATCCTTAATATATTGAGGTTGGAAGTCAAGGATTGTGGTTAGACCTCAATTAAGAATCAATGACAATACCTAACTTTAGTGGAGATCAATATAAAGATTAAATCAATCCCATGGAATGGTTGAGGATGGTAAAGGAATATTGTATGAGGTTTGGTATAAGTCCTTGTGGAGAATATTTTTTTTTTTGGGTGGAGCTCATAAGTGGTGGATAAGCCTTGATGAATATACTAAACTCTACTCCACATGGGAAGAATTTCAAAAAATCTTCTCAAATAAATAGATTAGGGATACAAAAATGGAGGAAATGTATAGAATTCAATATGAATTAAAATAAACAAAGAAAGAGATTAAGAAGAAGGATGATGATCTATGTAAGATAATATCCCTTAATGAATCACTCATTAAGGAGGTTAAAAACCTAAAGCAAGAAAACACTAGCAAAGGAAATTGGGAAAAATATGAATCAAGCGAAGATTTGAAAAAGAAAGATAAAGAGATATGTATATTAAGAAGCCATAATAAAAAAATATTGGATGAGGTTAAGAGATTGAAAGAATAAAAGAAGAATTGTCAAAATAAAGAAGAAAGAAGGATCTTGGATGAAGAATCTACCAAATTAAGACTGCAAGAGGAAATTTACAAGAAGGTTGAGGAATCCTTAAATACTGATGAGGTACAGTCAGAAATGCAAGCTAGAATTGAAGAAGGACATTGGAATTTGATAGATAGGGTCAAATTGTAGCTTCAAAAGGAGAAAGAAGACAAGATTCAAGAAGGTCAATGGAAGTTAGTTGAAGAAGTTGAAATCCATATAGAGGATGTGCATGCCAAATATGATGGTATTATCTACAAGGCTAGAGTAATCAAGGAGAAAGAAAATATGATTGAGGATGTCATTGTCTCTGAAAAAAATATAGATAAAATGCATGTGAAGAGTGAAGAAAAACCGTCAAATGTGAAACCGTATCGACACCCTCATTACCAAGAAACATTTCAAGAAAGACAAGAAGGAAAATATCAACATTATGAAGGAAGAAGATGGAATAATTGTCAATATTCATGGAACAAGGAATCACCAAACTACTCTTCAACAAGCTATTATCAGAGACCAACAACCACTACAAATTGGAGAAGCTTCAACAAAAATACATGGAATCAAAGGAAAGAAAATTATGCAACAAGTAGAAACCAAGAATTAAGACCGAAAATAATTGATTTTGGATAGATCATCAACAATAGAATGAATAAAGCATGAACATAAGAAAATAATATTACTTGGTTTTATCACATGTGAAGCCTTTAAATGCAAAGCTTTGAGGACGAATATTTTTTGAAGGAGGGTATTATTTTATGACCCAAGGGGGGCATATATATGGCTAAATGTATATTATATGACCCCTAGGAGGGGCATATATGGGCCTAAATGTACATGTAATATGTAAATAGATATGTAATAGGGTTGACCTAGTGATAAAGGGGCCTCATGTGCAAGTGTGAATAACTATATATAAGAGATCATGTATTCATTATTGGGACGAAAAATGGTGAAATATGAGTGGTATTTGGTTATTTGGAGGGGGGTCCCCTATTATTTAAGGAGTTATTGTGTAACTTATCTATCTTGGATTTATGCTCCATGCTCATATTCTGTACATGGTGTGTACTTTTGTTATTTTATGATATTTTGAGTATTTAGATCATTACAACAACAATGTGGAGTGGATTGCTCCATTGTTGGGTATCGATCCCAATCTTGTAAACAAGCATTTAAACAAATAAAAAATAGAGATGTCCTTTCACAATGTTGAATTCATGTTGAAGAAGCTTGAAATATGTTTAGAAAGACTATAGAGATATTAAAGTTTATTTTGTAGTAAGATTCTATTGTGATGAGATAGAATGGACATAGGTCCACCATCTACTAATTATCCAGGAGGTTGCTTTTTTTTTCAAGTTCCCCATTCTTTAGAGTCTAGAATTGGAAGGGTACTAAGGACAGAGGATTCATTAGTGCTATATCTCTCTCATATACCTAAAGGTTTCCAATAGTAGTACTTAATTAAAATTTTCATAGCACTAACTAAGGAAGATAGATCATACCCTTAGTCATACTACATGAGTCCTTGGTACACAAGAATGATCTCCCAAAGTGATGCTCTTAGTGTACAATAGAAATAGGACCATCGAGAGGCTTATGGAAGGCTAGTTTTAGGAACATCTAGGGGGATTCTAATATACTAAAAGGTACATGGAAGATTGACTCTGTAGAAAAAATCCATTTAATGTAGTATTACTCTTTGAGGTACTAACAAAGGGGTACAAGAGTGTCCAACTAGGTGACTCCACTTCTATTCCCTATGTGTATGTTTCCCTAGAAATAATTTTACTCATTAATGATAAATATTTATGTTTAAAGTTTTTGGAACACATATCTAGATTAAAAAGAATGTTCTGAAATACTTATAGCAATATAGATAGAAATTTAATTATGGAAAGCAAATAAAAAAATAAATAAAGTATTAAAATAACACAATAGGAAAATCTTTATTCATATTTTGAATATATAGCATTGTTCAATTTCCTCTTCAAGGGTGTAGCCTCTAATTAAGTAGAGCTCCAATACAATATCAAAACCTTTGGTACCCAATTATAGATTCTATGACTAGAAATAGTTTCCAACTAACCAAAACCCTAACCACCTTGCATTTATTGATTACATAATCTAACTATTTAGTGGACATTATTTAAAAGATATGGCCATCATTAAGTAACTATGTATCCCCTTAAATAGGGGAGTTAGGGTGGGTCCCTAACAAAATCCCATGATATTGTGGTGAGTAAGAACCTTTGGTAAGTTGGGGACTTCTTGTTGAAAATTATAGAGGAAATGGGATTAGTTCTAAAGGGAGAACCATGGCTACAATTTCCACTTTAGCTGGAGAAAATTGTAAATCTACAATAGTGTGTTTGTACCAAGAAATATCCATAGTTGGGCCAATAATCTACCACTCTAGGATTCCCAAAGAAAATTTAGGGGACCATATTCTTCCTTCTTGCATTAGTGAATGGAAGGGGAAGGATATTCTTGAGGTATGGTTGCATAGAGAAGGGAAAGATAGATTCTGGAAGGAATTTTGGAAAATAATGGAAAGATGGACTCCTAAGGGAATGTTGCACAAAGAAGGGAACTAGAAGGGAAAGACATCCCCTAGTGTTATGTTTGGTTGAGGGGGGGGAGTTTAAGGATGAATGAGGAATGGGTAAGATTCTTAGAGGGTTTCCCTTGATGGATTGGTTGTAGGTGTACCGTTGGCTTGAATTCTTGTGCACTGTCAGTTTAGTTGAGAGAGAGATATAGCCTCGTAGGGGAAAGTTCCTTTTCCCTTGTGGTATCATGACCTAGCTTAAAGGTTAGTTCCTCAACTAATTCCTATGGTTGGTTGATAAATCCATCCTCAGTAACCATCTTGGTGAACATGCATTTGATTAGATCTAGTGTTCATTTTTATTTCCATGTGAAATTCTTTATTTGTATTTTATTATGTATTTCCATTAAATTTCATGGTGAATGTTTGAAATCTATAATGAAATGGTTAAATGAGATGAAAATTTTGTGTGAATCATGCACATGGTTAATTCATTTTGAGCAATTTCTACCTTAATTAATTCATTTTTATCAATTCCTACTATTATTATCTATGTATAATAATATTGCAATGTTAAATTTGTAATCACATTTACATTTAAAACTTGAAAAACTTGATATAAAGCAATGGGAATTTTAATTAAACTCATAATTAAAAAATTGATTATAAAATAAAGAATTTTTTTAATGTACAAAGCACCTAGATATGTCACACCTTGAATAGCTACTTATTAACTTTATACATTTTTTTTAAGTGAACTTATATGAATCATAGGCATAACATAATCACGTAATTATGGAGTATGGTGTAGGAAAACATTTGCGTCTTCATTAATTATATATATAATTAAAAAAAATGAATGTAAAATATATTTAAGGGAAACAGAAGAAAGATGGATTGACTTTTCATTGTATAATTTTTGTCCAACTCTTAAAATTAGCTCAGAATTTTCACCACCCAAAACTCCTTGTTGGTGGCGCGAGTCTATCATATAATCTATGGATTAAGAACCGAGAACCAATAGTAGAACGTAAAGAGGATATATTATCTTTGCCCTATTGAATTCTATGTGTCCACACAATAACTATGTGGATGTTGGGAAAGTTAGAAACGATATTTTAATTAATGAAATGGATTAATTGAGTATGAATATTCAAACAGTTTCAATCAAAATAGAGAATGTATAAGTAAGAGATCCTCTAGTAATAAAGATAATTAATTTTAGATCGCACCCGGCCTGAGCCACACCAACTCTTAACATGGTTGGATTTTTTGTCCCCGCAGGTTTCGAACCGGTAACTTTAACATCACGAAGTGGCTTAACAACACACTCCGTCACCAACTGTCCTACACCTCGGGGACATAATTAAAAAATTATTTAAGAAAACAATTAAATATAAATTTTTTTATATTTAAGAAAATAATAAAATGAAATTTTGTTTATAAACTATATAATAAATGGAGAAAATAGATTTATACATTTAAATTTAGGAAAAAGATTAACAAAGAAAAAATAACCTCCAATTATCTTTCTTGAGATGGAAAACGATTAACAAAGAAAAAATAACCTACTTCAATTATATTTCTTAAGATGTTAACAAACATCATGATATCTTTGGGATTTGAGTGTATGAATAAGAATTCCATACACTATACTATGTGTTTTGGAGTCATGATGTGATCAATTTTTTGGTCCTAAAAAATTAATGCACTACATCATGTGTTTTAGAATGATGTTCTGATTAATAGTCAAATGCTTGGTCCTAAAATCTATTGATTTATTTTTTTATTAATCCTCCAATTAATGGCATGAAGAGTTAATTAATTATGATGGTTTTCTAGTTGCTCGGGTTGGTATTGTTTCCTTCTTTAAAGATGGAGAATATGAAGTTAGAAGTTCAACATTTATGGAATCGTTCCAAAAAAAATTCAGTTAGGCACATGTTTTCTATGTGATGGTCCATATGTTTTTTCCCCACTAAATGTGTTCAACGTGGATGCCATCTATGTCTTTGGTGCACCCTTTTGTTAACATATTTATTCCCTTTAATTCTACTTTCTATGTGAAAATTGGCTCATTGATGTCAATTTTTAGTCACGACCTTTTCTTTGTTGCATTTTTTGTAGAGGCCATTAGCATGTCACTACCATTTTGTCATTGAAATGCCATTTTCATGTACTTATTTCTTGACTTGAAAGGTTGGAATTTCAAATCCATGTCACCCATCAAATTTATTTCTTTGTTGCATTTTTGTAGAGGTTGTTAACATGTCACTAGCATTTTTCATTGAAATGTCATTTTTGTGTACTTACTTCTTGATTGAAGGTTGAAATTTCAAATCCATGTCACCCATCAAATTTAACGGTCATAATAAAATTGTCAACTATCTTACATATTACATATTTTAAATCTCTTTGATTATAAGTACGCCATAGTATTGACCACATTTAATGACTAAATTACTCGTGACCCACAATTTAAACTAGAGATATTTTTTTAATCCTAGCAACTTCTCCTCACTTTCTCTTATGAAATATTCATTTTGGGTTTTTCTCTCACTCATTATAAGCCTTCAAGTCTTTTTTAATCTTAGCAACTTCTCCTAACTTTCTCTTATGAAATATTGGTTTTGGGTTGTTCACCAAGTGATTGTAAGCCATTTAAATCAGAAATACTTTTTTTTTAATGGTAGCAACTTCTCCTAACTTGCTCTTATGAAATATTGGTTTTGGGTTTTTCACCAACTGATTGTAATCCTTTAAGTTTTTTCTAACCTTAGTAACTTATCCTAACTTTCTCTTACTAAATATTGGTTTTGGGTTTTTCACCAACTGATTGTTCAAGTATTTTCTAATCCTAACAACTTATCTAACTTCCTCTTATGAAGTATTTTTTTTAGGTTTTTCACCAAGTGATTGTAAGCCTTCGAGTTCAGGCTAATTGGGTTACTTTTGTAAGTTATTGTTCAAGTATTTTCTAATCCTAACTTCCTCTTATGAAGTATTTGTTTTAGGTTTTTCACCAAGTGATTGTAAGCCTTCAAGTTCAGGCTAGTTGGGTTACTTTTGTAAGTTATTGTTCAAGTATTTTCTAATCCTAACAACTTATCCTAACTTCCTCTTATGAAGTATTTGTTTGAGGTTTTTCACCAAGTGATTGTAAGCCTTCAAGTTCAGGCTAGTTGGGTTACTTTTGTAAGTTATTGTTTAAGTATTTTCTAATCCTAACAACTTATCCTAACTTCCTCTTATGAAGTATTTGTTTTAGGTTTTTCACCAAGTGATTGTAAGCCTTCAAGTTCATGGTAGTTGGGTTACTTTTGTTAGTTATTGTTCAAGTATTTTCTAATCCTAACAACTTATCTTAACTTTCTCTTATGGAGTATTTGTTTAAGGTTTTTCACCAAGTGATTGTAAGCCTTCAAGCTCATGGTAGTTGGGTTACTTTTGTAAGTTATTGTTCAAGTATTTTCTAATCCTAACAACTTATCCTAACTTCCCCTTATGAAGTATTTGTTTTAGGTTTTTCACCAACTGATTGTAAGCCTTCAAGTTCATGCTAGTTGGGTTACTTTTGTAAGTTATAGGTTGGTTGGGATGTTGTTTGGGATTTCGTGTCTTATGCACCATAACAATGCATTATGCTAACTAGAACCATTCATATTTTTTAGCTTTCATAATTATCCTTAAAAAGCTTAGTTGTATGGTAACCCTTATTATATTTTCTTTATTCTTTACCATAAATTGACAATTGAAGTTGAGGTGTCACAAATATATCCACAAGATATGAACTAATAACTAAATAAAACTAAACTTAACACTAACCAATTTCCTTATTACCAATACTAAACCCTTTGTTAAAAGTGACTACAAAGTTTTCTAAATTTAACTGTTATGCTTTGGTGCTTCCTTCTTCCTTCCCTTGCAACTCCAACCTTCTTTTCTCCTTCCCACCCTATCTCTCCTATAAAAGAGTGGGTCATGTAGAGTGGGTCATGTTGTGCTTTGGTGCTTCCTTCTTTCTTCCCTTGCAACTCCAACCTTCTTTTTTACTTCCCCACTGTGATTGTAAGCGTTGCATAAGTTCAAGATTTCTTCCCCACTGTGAGTTATGTCATTTCGTGCTTGACCCCGTCCACGGAATATCTTTGCCCTACTTTCCCATCTTCCATTAGCCACAGCCGGTGGTTGCTTTCAACATAATGTACTATAGCTGCATGTAGGCCGGTCTGCCATTGAAATCGCCCACTAGCGGGGTGTTTGCTTATTCTTAAAGTGATTGTCTATGTCGTATTTGAGGTGTTGGTATCGTTCTTCACTATTGAGTTGGTTTTTCTGGTCGAAATCTGATTTTTGCATGGCGAATAACATGCTGCTATGAAGGTGTTGTCGCCTGTGGGACCTCTACTGATGGTCGGTGTCCATTTTCCTCATAAAGATGTTGTTGCTTGAGGAATCTTTCAGTAAGCACAACAATGCTGCTACTGCTATTTCTTTCATCAAAGGCCTGTCTGCAAGCAGATTCATACAATTCTGCCTTGACACAGACATCTTGCCAGAGGCTGTAGAACACCTCGCTTCTCGGGCAGAATAAGCTATGCTTTGATATGGACAGACATTAAATACGTTATTTTTTTCACGTACATGAAAATGTGTATAATTAATAATTTTTTAATCTAAAAATTTAATTTGATAACTAACAATAAAAGATGTTAGTATATTCTTAGTGATCTTTTCAAATCAATGAATTTGATTTATTGTTCATAACTTCCTTACATTTATAATTGTATCAATTAAACTGTTTACTTTTTCACATTTACCTAATCATATTAAAAAATTACTCTAAGGCTATATGATTGCCGAATTAATATCTATGAAAAAATTTATTGTCAAATTTATACGATTAAACCACAGATTGAAGTGTTAAAATGTAAACCGCGATCCGCTCATTCCAAGTTTTGGAGTATAATTAACTTAATAATAATGACCCATTACTGTAGCATGGGGTTTTAACTGTGTGGGCTGGGCGCTATTTATTTATTTTTTTTCTTATGACTGGGCAGGGTTTCTTTTATTTTTTTTTTCCAGTTCCTGGGTTTTAACTATGTACGCAGAGTTTTGGGTTTTAACGCCATGGACGAGGTTCTTTTATTTTTTTTCATGTGCCTGGGTTGGGTTTGAATTAATTTTAACTGCCTGCTCGTGGTTTTAACGCTGATACCTATCGGCGTTCACCAGCAGACTTTGCTGCTGTGCTAGTAATATATATATATACTTACTTTCCATAATATATATACTTACTTTCTATAATATATATATATATATACTTTCCAGAATGGTATTTATTGTAAACTGTAAATCCATTGGATGATTATAATTAGGTTTTTTCAATATTCCACTTTCTATAACAGAAGTTAATAATTCAATGAGGTTTTATCATGTGACATTTGTTTGTATTTTAAATTGATTGACACATTAATGAATTAATGAGGTTTTATCCTGTAATTTATTAAACATTAGTATATCTTAATTTTCTCACAGGATTTAGTGTAAATGCATCGGATGATTATAGTTAGATTTTCACAGGATTTAATGTAAATCTATCGGATGATTATAGTTAGAGATCTGGATATTCCACTTTCCATAATAAACGTTAATTATTGGATTAGGTTTCACAGGATTTAGTGTAAATGCATGGGATGATTATAGTTAGATTTTATTTTTTTTTT
>JZKD02S1902844.1:1331862-1367419 GCA_000966675.3 Picea glauca | reverse complement strand
TATAATTATTTTGAAATAATTAATATTAGTATTAAAATATATAGATTGGTTTTAGCTCTTTTTATAATTTTATTTTTTGTTTTTTTGAGGATATAATGTATGGGAAAAACTCAAATTTCACAAACATGAATATAATCGATATGTCACAAACAAACAAGAATAAATTTTGGGTTTGGAGGATAACATTTCATCCCACAACCACACAGGCTAGATCCAATTGACATATGCTTATAACTTCACACACACACACATACACACACACATGTTGGTACCTGATGTTTTTGGGGAAGTTGTGTACAAGCGCGACAAGTCAATTATGCACGCACACATGAAGACACACTGCGTAGCATAAGGAAGGACTAGCAGCAGTGCCAGCCAAAAGAAGATTGTATGCGCCAAGCCAATTTTATATTACAGGTAAGGAATCAAGAAGACCACATGCAACAAATCTAAACATATCTTCGAGAATATTTTGTACTTGAGTATTATAATGACCCAATTAATTGTGGGAAAAGATATGGGTGAGTTAGTTAGGATTGCCACGCTCCAAAATTGTTTGGAGGTTGCATCCAGACAGGTAGAGCTTGCAAATATGACATTCACTGAAGAGAGTGGAGAAGAGAAGAAAGTGATAGAGAGACGGAGAAAAAGGGGTAGAGAGGGTTGAGTGCAAGAGAATTGGAGAGTAGTCTAGTTTTGAGTCTGTCTCTGACCCTGTTCTCTCTTATTTTTTGTATGAGTTTTTGTAATGAGTTGGAAAATGGCTTTGAATGAGAAACAAAAGTGTGTTGTGTAGAGCACATGACGCATGTTCTCTATATCTATGATTTTATATTTGAATGAACCTAATGAATGGAATATGAAGTTCCATCTTTCTGCATTTAATTGTGTGATGGAATGAGTAAATGTCTAATTATTTCCTTTTGCATAGTATTATTTTAATGGGTTATGAATGAATGAATGTATGTAAGCCCGAGATTTTTCCTTTCAGGCATTGTCCCTTCACATCTGACACAAGATTAAATGGTCTCTGTGATTCTCATAGTGTATCAGATGAGACCTTCTTCGGTCCTCGACTGAAGATTGAATAGGTCGATACCTTGGGGTTTTGTTGGTCAAATATTGAAGAACCTTGGCTCTTCAAACCCCCAGAAATAGGAGAGATGCGGGCCATAAAATGGTTCTATTGTTGGGACCTAAAGGTTTTGTATTTCATGATGAAGGGAAAGAATGAAGTGGAATCTATCTCAGGAAGAAATACAAGACGGTTTATCTAAGAGGGAAGACATGTTTACATAACGGGAGACCAACGATCTGATAAGCAATGTCGAATGTTGGAAACAGAGGTATATCTACACAGATTTGCTTGAAGTTTTTTTTGTTGAGTTTCCTTGTTTATTATATGAATGTTTGAAGAGGAAGACAACTATTAATATTTCTCTAATAGTACAAGAACCTCTGGTATGGGACCAGACCACATTGAATAGACTAAAATCTGCAGATAACAAGTGGGCTCAAGCAATCAACTCCCCTATGGATGAAGATGTTTTCTGTAGAGAAGAGACCGATGCACATGGCTCCCAATAGGATGGTAGACCCCCTCACACAAAGGGGGGGGGGATGGAAAAAAGGTGGGAAGAGAGAAAGAGAAAATGGATCCAGTGGAGAGGATCCAAAAAATGATTAGATGAAGTGAGAAGAGAATGGAACCATAAGAGAAAAGGAGATAAAGAGCCAAGATATATGAAAGAAGAGTTGAGCTAAGGAAGAAAATTGAAAACATAAGTGCAAAGAATATAGAAAGGGGTGAAGGACGAGGGGTCAATCCTAAAATGAAGAGAAATAAGACTGCATCAGAAGGATGTGTGGAAGATAGCTCATTCTAGAGAGCAGCACAAAAGGAGATAGGTCTTTGAATATACACAACGTTAGGAGTAGGGTATCAAGTGAGGATACCAAAAGTAGTGGTAGTAAGGTCAGAGAAGATGAAGTAGGATCCCCTTGGCTATAGAGAGATGTAGTCACATAGGAGGAAGATGAGGTGCATTGTAGAGGTGCCAAGGTGGTAGAAGATGGTGATGGAACCTTCCGAGAAGGGGAAGAGGCTTTAGCTATTTTGAATGTAATGTGTGGATGCATGTAGGAATATCTTTCGGACCCCTCACCGGAAGTGATAAGAGAATATGGATGAAAGCTCTCTTTGAAATGGCCCCCTTGCGCATTTGAAATCAAGAATAAAGAACAAATGAAAGTGCAGAGATAGGAGTAGAAGAAAGAAGAACAAAAAAGATGAGTGGAGAAGACGTCAAAGTGAACAATACTTCGCAATGAAGAGTTTCAATATTAGTATCAATATCACCAACAACTAGTAGTCATTTGATAGGACACGATGGTGGTTGATGATGGTGAATCAAGACACAACTCTGATACTACCCATGTTTCATGAGATAGGTTAAAACGATGCAGAGTAGCATTGGATTACATGTGAAGCTATATGCTCTGTGAAGAGAATAATGGACGAAGTGTCAAAGATAGTGTAGCTGGAGACCACCTTCAAATATAAATCTCTAACGTGGCATATGAAATACAAGGTAACTTCAGCAACAGGACAAAATAGGTCCTTGACATAGATTGAGAGATATCTTCTTAGGGAGTTTTAGAAGCCTAAGTTAGAATCACAGTGTATCATTGAGATCAAAGAGATCAAGAAACAAGATGGAGAAACCCTATAGGATTATGACCAGTGGTTCAATATATTGTTGGATCGGCTAACATTTTAGATCCAAGACATTTAGCACTGGGAATGGTTTATTACATGATTCCTACCCCATATTTGAGTCCCACTCACCTAATAGAAGGTGACAACTCAAGCGTAGGTTGTGGATATTGTGATGCACTTAGAAGCTACACTAGGAGGTGGTGAAACATCAACTAGGCTGGCATAGGTGTAGTCACAACTCACAAATATTACAATGCAGTTACAAGATATGACTAAAAAAAAGGTGGTGCATGAGCATGTGTGGCGTGCTACATGTCGTTCAGGAGAAGTGGTGTGATATTTTTAGACAATGGGGACATACACCACCTCAATTCCCAACACTACAAAAATATCAGAAGACTACAAATACTCCATTTTGTGAGTTATGAAAATACATGGTGCTTGATGTGAACAATTGTCGGTCAGTTTAGTTGATGTAGGAGCACATTGGAGATGCATTTTGAGTCCAAGAAGAACATAAAAGTGGTGACTGCAAAGGAATAGATAAAATAGGATACCAAGGAGGTCCAAGAGGATGATATGAATGATGAAGAGGATGAGGATATGGTGGTGGAGGAGGAAGACCACATATTTATTTTAATTGTGGTGAAGTAGGCCACGAGTATCAATTTTGTACTAAATCACACACTCTTTGTGGGTACTTCCACAGTACAGAGAATGTCACAGAGGATTACCCAAACTTGTTGGAAAAGTGGGAAGAGAAGAACACACAAAAAAATATTGTGATCATTGAGCCACGTGGAAATTAGAAGCCAACGAAAGAAGTTGATGTGCGGGTGATGACCTAAGGACGAATTTAGATGGGGATGGACTTAGAGAATGGAGAAAGAATGGGTCAAAACATTGAGGGAAATATCAGAAAAGTGGCACAAGTCCCTCCCAAGTTTGACGTTGTGCAACAAAACAAATTCCTACGCGACGTGCAAAGGGCTCTAGAGGAGAACAAAGAACATGAATAATTGTAGTGTGCAACACAAACGTAACTTGAGGAAGCTAGGCTGCATGAGGAGGTTTAGTGAGCATCCCAAAGATCATTGGAGGAGGCCCGAGTCCATGAAGATTTTCACTGTGCAAAAAAAAAATCATTGGAAGAAGTTCGTGTGTGTGAGGAGATACAATGCATGAAACATAGTTCATTGGAAGAAGTTCATAGACAGAAAGAGGTGTAGTGGGCTGAAGAAAAGGAAATAGAGGATCATGTGCAAGAAGAGTTGTGATGCACAATGCAACACTTGCAAGTTTTTGCATTGTTGTTTGAAAATGCTAAGTGACATTGTTGTTGCAAAGAAGTTGACGCACATGTTGACCAGATGTATGGGGGAATACAAGATAGTTGTAGTGATATCTTCACTGACACTACCAAAAATGGATGTGTACCAAGTGAACAAACATAATCGCACAGGAAGAGAGTTGAAGATGACAACTGAACTCAGAAGGTATGAGATGGACGGTGTCATGTTGGACTTGGGATCTGCTGTGAACATATTTCCAAAGAAATATTGGGAGTTGATGGGAAGCCAAGCTTGGTGTGGTCCCGCATTCAACTTAGGCTAGCTAATCAATACTGAGTCTATCCTATTGATCATTTGGAACAAGTATAAGTGAAAATTGAAGGGGTAAAGACTAAAGAATAATTTGAGGTGATTTTGATTCATGTGGATATCGATGGCCACTCACCTCTTCCAACTGACTCACATACATTTTTCATCTTGGCAGTTATATTTTCTAGATTTTTGGGTCCTAAACTTCTGGGGCCATTTTGAGGCCCTAAACAACATTTTTTGGGCTCGCCACAGTCACACTGTTGATAGAGTCAAAGTGTGATGGAAATATGTGTATTCTTTAGATAGACCTTTCCAATGGGATATTGTGTGCCTGAAATGGAGATCACATGCAAAAGTTATGACCTCGGGAATTTGATGTACCAACTTACCCCATTGGGGCCCACATGACTTTTGGCGCTTCATCTCCTAGGGTTAGGTTCTTAGATGTCTAGGGTTTTATGATTTCTTCTTGATGCTAAAAATGCTTAGACACCTCATTGTAATATGCTTAGATGAATGTGCGTAGCTTCCACATCTCTTCCCATAGATTAGCTACCACCATTCGAGCAAGATTGTTTCATTCTACATTTGACAGTTTCAATAGATTTCTTTATTGAATAGAAGTTAAGTTTCACTGTATCTATGTTATTATTCTTTGTATATCTGCGTTAATGTTATATATATGTGTTTCATTTCATTCCACTCATAAATATATATTAGTGGTATTAGAGTGGTCTTCTCTTAATTTATTTCTCTGTGCATGTGCCCAATGAGGTCAGGGAATAAGAATTTGGGACTCGAACTAGTTGAGCCTTTACAAGATCTACTTCGCCGAAACCGATGGTCGCCCATGGGGGAAGCAAAGAGAGATGATGGAGCAGGAGATCCCTTTCAACTGTTGCTCGGGAATCCCTCGTGCGACAGAGGAATGAGATCATGGATAATTTTTTGCAAATCCTTCGATGACTTCCAATAGGAAACACATCTTCCTCGAGCGGAGGCGTCGCCCCCTTCAAGGTATAGATCAATTTTGATATTCCTATATTTGAAGTTCAAATGGACACATATGTTGTAGACAAATGGTTAAACCTTCTAGAAGGGTTGTTTTTTGTCCATAATTTTTTGTATAGAGAAAATATTACATTTGTGCTCCTTAAGGTCATCCCCCATGTCAAATATTGGTGGGATACTTTCTGTGAGAAAAAGGAAATAGTGGGATCTACATTATTTGTATTCACACCCACTTGGGGTTCTATAAGGGATTTTATTAAGGAACAATAGTACCCTATTGGAAGCTATGACAACTTATATACAATATGGACCACACTGCGGCAAGAAAGGGATCAAACAGTTCCAGATTTCACCAATTTATTCCATACCTTGTGCACCGAGATGTGTATCAAAGACTTTGAGAGACATCTAGTGCTCAAGTATCGCGACGATATACATAGATACATCCAGAAATAAATAAAGTTTTTGGACATCTCTTTTGTGGGCACAACCTTTCGATATGTTTTCAAAATCGAGCAGAAGTTTAAACAAAAGACACGATAGTTAGGGTCTATGAACCCATCACAACACAAGTAGGGAAAAGGTAGCCCCAACCCACAGAAAAAAGGGAAGAGCAAGGATGGAAAAGCTTAGGAAAACCAACCTAAACCTCAAACAAAGAAGGACAACGAGAAGACAAATAAAATCACCAGAAAGTGGTGCAAGTTCCATAAGAGCCCCTGGCATAACACCATTGAATGCTGCTCAAAGAAGTCATTGAATGTTGCTCAAAGATGTATTTAGACCTTTTATAGATGATATTTTGATAGTACATTTAGACAACATTCTTATATTTAGTGGGACTTAGGATGAACATGTGAGGCATGTAAAGAAAGTATTGGATACTTTGTAGGGAAAAGTTGTATGTAAAATTGTCCAAATGTGAATTTGGTAAGACCACACTTGTGTACTTAGGTCATATTGTAGGAGGAGGACAATTAAAAATTGATCCTTCCAATATCGATGTAATTGTAAATTGGCCTTAGCCCAAAAGTGTAACCGAGATACAAAGTTTCTTATGTGCAATCCAGTATTGGAGGAGGTTCATTTCAAACTTTTCCTTTATAACGACTCCTTTGCATGCCTTAACTAGTGTGAAGAAAAATTTTCAGTGGGGAGGAAAGAAACAAAAATATTTCGACACTTTTAAGGAAAAGATCAATACTGCATCAGTATTAACACTGCCAAATATTCAACATCCCTTCGAGATCAAGACAGATTCCAGCGTATACACCATGGTTATAGTATTGATGCAATATCGTAAGCCTATATGTTACCACTCTTAAACTTTTAACCAAGCTGTTGTTAACTATCCTACATATGATAAAGAGTTATATGCATTAGTTCAAAGAATAAAGAAATGGAATCAGTACTCATGGATATGGTTAAGTACATCATGGAAGTAAGTTAACAAACCAAAATATGTATGGATATATAATTTGGGTACCTGACCAAGACGCATGTTTATATTTCTTAAGGAATATTTGGTAAAAAACTAAAGCTAACTCAAGTCTGAGTCCATCAAAGGTAGTGGTGGATGTGCAAGAAAGAAGTTGCATGCAGTGGGAGTTCCCTACGAAGAAACTGTGTAAGGACTCTGTCAGAAGAACAGAGTCACAACCCTAATAATCGTTGAAGGTTGGGCAATGTGCTGCAAAGCTTGTCCATATGTAAGAATCATGGATTGCATTTTGAAAGCATCATGTAATGAATAGAAGACTAATGAATGGATACAAGAGTATGTTTGATTGAATTGGCTTCGTTAAAGCCATGTTAAGAAAAGGTAGTGAAGCCTTTAGAGATAACTTAGTTGGGCTGAAACAATTGAGAAATGTTTGTATTGCATTCATGGAGACCCTTGAAGATAATGTGATGAAGTGCATAAAGATATACTAGGAAATTTTGAAGAAGTTATGAATTTGAATGTTATGATACATGTGTTTTAATTGATATTACAACTAATGATGCATGTTGTGTATAGAATGAAATTGGAACTGTTGAGGAAGATGATTACCAATGATGGGCAACCTCAAGTAGAGGATGACCATGGGAAGGCTATGGTCGAAAGATTGTTGATATGACTGTAAAAATCCCCCTAAAAGCACTGCTGATGAGGTAAAAAATTAGAAAGAGGGTGCTAGCAGCCAAGAATAGGTCTGAAAAGATTGGGGTAGAATCCTTTCTATAATATTTTATTGTCTAATGTTATGCACAAAATTTTAAAAGGGCAGTTATATGCCATGGATACCTAGGTAGGGTATGATTTGGAAAGGAGAACCCGAGTGATGGAGGTGTGAACCTATGGAAGTGAAGACTAATTGTATGATGCAATAACATTTGAACCAAATGATCTCTATTGACAAAACAAAATGGGGTCAAAAACCTTACCAAGAAATCATAGAAATCCCTTCGATAAACTATTGATCGAGATCATGAAGGTCGCGAAGGAAAACCCTGATCAAATCAGGTTAATCGAGAACTTGACAGAGGAGATGAACACGAGTCGTTCATCATAAGGAAACTGATCTCAGTCATCAGATCAATTTCAAGATCCATTTAGGAGGAGACGAAATCTTTCAAGTCGTCAGATCTTGGAGAAGTAACGCAGTAGTTAGTTATGAGGAATTATTGGAATTTCTCAAAACTAGAAGATTTGGAAGAAGCTGAGTAAAATTCGCGAAACCTCGAAATGAAAAATTACAAAATCATCAGGATCGTCCATTGAAAGGGGACACGTGGAAAGATATCAACATTTCACTAACTCGTAGAGTGGAAAGGTCAAAGGGAAGAGTTGTGATAATTCGCGAAATGCGAAATTGTGACTTGATCATAGTCGTTGGCTGGAGAGCTAGTGTGGACCGTTGATCTGATCTGAATATTTCACAATTTTAGGTATCAAAGGATTGGGAAAATGGAGGTGAATCGTATTGAGAGTCCTCGATACACGAAATCTCGATGCGCTCGGAAGGACTAGCCCCAAGTCATAGTGAAGGGTCATATGGATGGAGGATAAGGGAGGAGCTAGCATGCGCTAGGGCCTTGTCAGAATTTCAGAACTCGGGAGTTTGAAGGACGGAGAGTCGGTTGACTCATATAGTCGATATGTGAAATCACGACATGCCTTTTCAGGTAAGCGTGTGGTCACAAGGCATGGTCACATGGAGTAGACTTGCACTTAGCGCTTGTCCATATAGGATTTTTTGTTTTTTATAAAAAGACCTGTAGATTGTTTCTTAGAGGTTCTAGCAGGGAATTGAAGACTGTTTCAATTCAACCTTAAGAAGATCCTAGACCGGGAGGTCATGAAACCCTTGGAGAGAAGGGGAGTATGCACCAGATTGAAAATGAATAATCCATGAGGGGAAGAGGTTGGTTAAATTCCAACACACCATGGGCAAGAACCTGTCATAAAGTGTGAAAAACTTGAAATCCATGCAAGAGTGCATTGGGTACGAATGTGGCCGTGAATACTGACACATTTTTTAAATCCTTTAAAATGTTGAATTACGTTTTGGAAGGTTTGGTATGTTGAAATGAGGCATAGGAAAGGAATGGGATTCCCTTTTCATGTTTATACAGATGTGATGAACTATTAGTATGCATGATTTTGAATATATATATATATGGATGCATGAGAGACTAACAATTTGTTTGGCTATGAAAAGAATGAAATGTAGGAAGCAAAGAGTCATGGATATGGCAATGGTGTAAGTCCATAATGAAAACCAATTGCCTACTGAGCCAAACTGCAAGAAATGGTATTTGTTTTTATGAGAAAGTGAATTTGATTGTTAGTATGCACAATTCTGAAATGGTCTGTGATGATGTTATAAGGGTGCAATAAAATGTATGTGCATGAAAACTAACAATTTGTTTGGCTTATTGAAGTTGAAATTGCAGGAAGCAAAGGGTCATGGATATGGCAGTGATGTAAGCCCATAAAGAAGACCAATTGCCTACTGAGCCAAACTGCAAGAAATGATATTTCTTTTTTTGAGAAAGTGAATTCAATTGTTAGTATGCACAATTCTGAAATGGTCTGTGATGTTGTTATAAAGGTGCAATAAAATGTATGTGCATGGAAACTAACAATTTGTTTGGTTGATTGAAGTTGAAAGTGCAGGAAACAAGGGAGTCTTGAATATGGCAGTGTTTTAAGCCATAAGGAAGACCAATTGCTTGTTGAGCCAAGCTATTATGGGAAGGAAAGTCCCATAATTATGAATTTGTTTCTTGTGTGAAAAAAATATGGAAACAAAATGTGGAATTTGGATATCTGTGGGTCACAGAGTTACAAGAAAATTTTGAATTTAAATTTTATGATGATGTCTCATGAATTTTTATATTCCTGTGATATGGGTGGGAAAGAATATAATCCAAACATATGAAATAAAGACTGACTCGGGAGAAGGAGAGTAACCTTCGTCCCTATCTATGATTGAGTCAGGAGAAAGAGAGTAACCTTAGTCCCTAAATTTAGCTGAGACAGAAGGTTGTCAAGTTGTAAAAGCATGAAAAATGGCTACTACTGAGCCATGAGAACCCTGTGGTCAGCCATGATCACCTAAAATATATTGTGTTGAGGTAACACAAGATGGAGGGATGCCTCGGCAGAGCGAGTTGGAGGGACATCTCGACTGTAAGACTCGATAGAGTCTCTGGAATTCTTTCTGTGTGAAAAAACCTTAGCAGGGCAAGATGGATCACCCAAGGGACTATATAACAGATAAGGAGATGCCTGAGCCTGGGCCTGGAGGGTGAGTGATTGTAAGGAAGAGGATACCTTAATAGTTCTTGTAAACTATTGGGATCATGCACACGATGGGTAGTTCTTCATGTGCAAGAAAACCTTACAAGGCAAGATGGATCACCTGAGGGACTGCATAGTAGAGAAGGGGATTCCTGAGCCTGGGCTTGGAGGGTGAGTGACCGCAAGGAAGATGAAACCTTGATAGTTATTGTAAACTATTGATTGGGAGCATGCACCCAATGGGTATGTCAAGGAAAAACAATGAGCATGGATAACAAAACAACTATGTGGATACAAATCCACAAACTGCACAGATAATTATTGAGTTAAGATTCTGAAAATTTCCTAGAAATGTTTATGCAATATTTTCGCATAAGACTATGATTAACATGCTTGATTGTCCAAGAATTACTGAAAGCAGGTGACAAATATTAAGGGTCTGGAAAAGGACATGACCGAGAGAGAAAGATCAAGATTTCTGAAACAACTGAATGAGAAAGGCATGGCATGTGTTTTGAGAAAGAACACCGAGGACGGTGTTCCTGTAAGGGGGAGAGAATTGTTACACCCTGTTTCCCCCAGTTTGTAACTTAATCATAAAATAGGATTACCATGCTAAGGCATGTGGACAATGTAAATGTATTATTTTTTGGGTTGCCAATAACTGACTATGGGGGTGAAACCTTGAAAGTACTTGCCATGATATCACTAGAGAAAGAATGTGAAAACTATACGAGAGGGTTCATTATATAAAATAACCCCAAATTTCCCTTGATGAGGATGATAAACCTCCTTCAGATCCCAATGAGAGAAATCAGTTAATGAAGAAAGGAACAATGGTTGAATTAGCAACCACTCCCATGAATGGGAGCATGGTCTAGCTATAGAATGTCAGCTCAAAGTAGCACAGAGACCTGTAGACCCCAGCTTCCTTCTGACAGAAGGAACGTGATGGGTCAAGAACCTTCCAAAAGAAAGAAGGTAAGATCGATACACACAGACAACCAAACAGGGGGGGAGACAAGTGTGCAAGCTCGTAAGGGAGATGTGCAAATCTCTCCAAGGGATAATGAATAGAAGGCTGTGATCTTGATGTTGAGATAGCATATGATAAATCTCGTTGAGGCCATAACAGAGAGAGATATCTGAAAGTTGCAGAGAACAGAACCCGAGTAGAAGCTGAATAGAGAAAGAATCCTTGAGAACTGCGAGAGTTCCCTGGTGATATCATGGCTTGGCACGGGGGTGGCTAAAGTGATAAGAATGAATGCCTCTGAGCCTATGGTAGGGTGGAAGGGCGAACACCCACAGTCAGTAAGTTGGATACCACTTGTAATAGATAAGTAATCACATATCTTGTGTATTTAAGTGGTACTGTGAATTAAAGTTGGATATCCTATGAATGTTGCTGGGATGGATATATTTTCTTAATGATTATACTGTATCCCTTTTATTCCTACTTGATTGTGTAATTAGGAAAGTAGTAAATTATATGAATTGGATGTGTTTTTATACTCATAAATGCTTGTGTTCCATGGTGGCTTAAGCCAAAGCCATGAACTATGAGTTCGTCGACCTTAGGTATAGTTTCATGTAAGCATGTCAACCCTCCTAATCGTTCTAAGTCCCTTGGAGGACCAAGTTGGTTAAGCTCAAGAGATGTAGTGCAGATATGCATAGGCTCTCTGTGAGGCAAGAAGAGACTAAGAACCACTTAAGTTCTGTACTTGATGAAGGAGTGCAAGAATAGTGCAGAAGACCCTTCTAAGTGTTAAGCCCAGGAGAAAGAGTGCAATTCTCTTAAATCCTTCATAACTGACGAATCTGAGGAAGAATAGTGAGGTACAAGTATCAAAATGGAATATCCTTTCATCTAGAAGATGAATGGATGACATCCTATCGGGAGGACCCAGGGTCTATCGCGACCATTAGATTTGAAGAAAGGGTGCGGGTGTTAACTCATCGACCCCTTCAGTCTTCACAAGATCGCACATTGGGAGATTCGCACGTTGGCATGACTAAACTCCTGAAACAAGAAGTTGCAACATGATTTGGACCGTAGATCTAAGGATCTACCGGGACCCTCCTTGACCATCGGATTAGGGAGATCGAGGATTCTCACATCGGGAGATTTGCACATTGGCATGACTAAACTTCTGAAACCCGAAGTTGCAATGTGATCTAGACCATTGGATCATGGAGGATTGTAGACTGTTGATTTGACGCGAGTAAATATTGGGAATCAAGAAACAGAGGTAAGTCGACCTCCAAAGTCATGATCTTCAATGGAGAGTTGAAACTTCTGAAACCCAAAGCGCCGAAGTGTCGAAGTGTCGAAGAGCCAAAGTAGATTTGGACCGTTAGATATAGAGGATAGATGGTGTGAATCCATGAACTCTGAGTAAGGTCCCGAAGTGATTCATAACCATTGGATTCAGAGGACACATGGCACAAATCTATGGATGTCGGGTAAAGACCCGAAGTAATCCTCGATCATTGGATTTGGGGAAGACACACGTCAATGGATCTTAGACTCCTGGTAAAAGCCATTGGGAAAAGAGGTTTGAGATTTGAGATCTCAGATCCGGAGACTCGGAGGATATCTCGACCGCTGATCGAGAAGAGGTTCATTGGACCGTTGATCTGGGTTGAAAGGTCAACCACCTGGAATGAAGGCAAGACTGTTGATTGAGTAGGACAGGTGTCCGTAGATCATCAACTCTAGAGGATTGAAGTACGAAAGAAAGATGGGTTTGAGATTTTGAATTCCTGGAGTTTGGAATTGCAAAGAGATCTCGACCATTGATCCAGAGGAGGATGACCTTGTCCGTAGATCCGAGAGGCACAGATCTAAATCATTGATTTAGTTGTTATTGTCAATATCATGCATACTAAACCACAATTCAAACTGTGGTTTCGTCAAGAGGACACATGGAGGTTGTGAGAGCATTGCGGGACCAAAAGAAGTTTGGCTCCAAAGAACTTGTGACCATGCACGCAATGGCATGGTCATCACCAGGGTCACATCAAGAGGAAGCCTATCACACAAAAGGATATAACGCCCGACACTCTGACCTTTCACAGCAGGGCGAAAGGGAAGGTTGCGGCTGCCCTTAAACCTGCACCAAGAAGCCAAAATATTATGTGTTTAACTATAAAATGAGACCATCAAGGTCTAAGACAATTGTCCGGCCTTAAAATCAGAGATCCTTGACCAGGAGGTTGGACTGGTTCCCTGATCTTCCAAATTAGGAACCATGAATGGAGATTTTGTCCTTTAAGAAAAGAAAAATAGTATGTCTTGTCGTGGGTGTGTTACAACTTCTTTCTCTCAAACACTCACTACACATTGCAATCACATTGTACTCCACCTCTATGGGTATGCCCACATATATAACATCTATCACTAAGTTATACAAATTGATCGTGAATATATCACATAGTTAGTACATGAGAAGTTCATAAATAGATTGGATGCATGCCCATGTGACCACATGAGGAAATTCATTGGCATGTTTCAAACAATATCCTCCTTGATAAAAATTTACCTGATATACCATGCCCTTAATTAATTCATCCATCACCTTTGCTGCAAGAGAATCCAAACACCATCTGTGACAATACCATTATGTGAACATGACTGCACAATTCACTCTAGCATGGACCATTATGTCTCCATTAGTAACATGTCTAATAAACCGATGCAGTTGTCCAAATCTCATGAATCATAACCACAAACCAAATCACTGCAACCATTGTAGGTGATACTTGTTCTTCTGTGTTTGAAGCACCCATTTCCATGCTCTTGACATGGTTTTTCCATGTGTCTAATGACAACACCAACTACATGTGAAATGCTCACCATTTCTCCATCGCAATCATCAAACTTCCTACTAGCATATAATACTCGAGACATATAACCATTTTCCTATTCATCAATTAGGACATAAACCTAAAGCGAATTTACAATGGAAAGCCAAAGGGATTTTACCAGTTTCACATTATTCATACTGATTTGCCTGAGTATCTTCACCACATACTTTTTTTGTGATAACCAATATTACCATATTTCCTGTCTCTGTGTATTTCCATGCCCAAGATTTATTGTTTTTCTCCCAGATCCTTCATAACAAACATCCTAACCAACCGAGCCAACATGTTGATATCAACCATGCTTGTGCTTGCAACAAGCATAACATATAACACCAAGATAATGAATAAACCATAAACATAATGGTTATACTCACTTCTTGTAAAATTTGTCTCACCATGAAGGAATCAAACATCTTGTACCATTTTCCTAGCATGTTGCAGGCCATACAATGATTTTTGAGTTTGCAAAAAAATCTTCTATTGCGATTCTGAACTAACCATTTTGGTTGTTCCATATACATCCCCTTATCCAAAAAAATCCATGTAAAATAGTTTTAACATATAGTTGTACTATCACAACCAATTCTAACACAACATGAATAGAAACAAGATTTTAACAATCGGTGATAAATTTTCACGGAAATCAATACCTTCCAAATACCTTTTTGCTACTAGCCATGCTTTGAACCTTTCATATTTTACTATGTTTGATTTTATAACAGGAGATTCATCAAACACTACATCTATGTCCATGATGATTCTGTGGGTAGTAGGATCCCATGGTATTCACCCTTTAACATCATCACCATATCAAATATCTACCTGTTTGATCTGGGTCCTACTTAGAAAGCTAATAAAAAACCATAAGCATTACAACCGAATAATTTCACATTTGAGTAATTACCAGATGACCTGTCCATGCCTCTTCTTGAATCTTCCTGTCTTTTTCAACCGATGGTGACCGAGTTACCAAATAGCACAATTGCTTCTTTCCATAAATATTGTTGCAACTTGATATTACTGGACATGCTTATTCGACCCCAAATTCCTTGCAATACTTTCCAAGTTCTATGGATATGAACTTACCTTCATCATATATTCTCAAACACTTGATTGGCTTGCCAACACATCAACCTTTCTACATACCCACTGTTGTTCCAGAGTCTGTACTTAAGGCTTAGAAAGTATAGTGTCTAGGCATCCGAAAGTGAGTAAAGGATAAAAAGGGGGGAAGAATCAACCTTCGGGAAAGGAAGCTAAGGCTGATTTCTAGGTTGTCGTTGTCTCGCTTCCAACTGTTCCTGGATGTTTATATCTCGTTCAATCGCGGCCCATGAACATTCAAGTTCTACCCGGGTGGTGGTTGTTTTAAGTATGGTATCGAAAAGGTTCAAAGTGATATGTGTTTGGTCCGATAAGCCGGGTTCAATATTAGGCTGTCTTATAACGGGGATAGTCATAGAGGAATAGGAAAAATTAAAGGAGAGTTTGAGGTTTTAGATGCTGTCTCAATTTGATCATATAAAAGAGAACTTTTTAATCTAATGTTAAAGATAAAATGAAAACCAAAGGCCTTTTCTCGTAACTGAGTTATATGTTAAATAAATTGTGTGTGTGAAGTGTGAGAAAAACATTAAGCTGTCTATAATGTGAGGCTCCTATCAAGGGAGAATCTCACCCTGTAAACATAAGAAGAAAAAGATGAGAAGAAATCTGAAGAAGCATAAAATATGAAAATCTAAAGAGTTCACAGGTCTTGTACCTGCTAATAGTCGATACAGAGGAAAAGTTGTAAATGATATAGACGACTAAAAATTAATCACCACAGTAGAGGTTTTACTAAATTGCAGTGAAACATTCATCAGACATATATGTGTGAAATGAAATTAAATATGAAATCACGGAGGAAACAAACTCATAACACAGTTTTGACAGAATTAGGAGTCTTCAAATTTCTTTGTATTAATTTTCAAGAAAGAGAGAGTCTCTATTACAATCGACCAAAAAAGGTCCATCCCTATTTCTTTCTTCAATGTACATATTTATACAAATTTCTACATGCTATAATCTCAATCGTTTCAGAGGTTTTTGATTACAAAATAGGAGATTAAACGTTCCAATTCTTTGTCTTTGTCCTCTTTCATGCAGATGAGGCACCTTCCTTTCTTTGCTCTTCGAATTCTAAAAACAGAATAGGTAGACACTTGTCATTATTTGATACCAGAAACCTTCCCCTTCGCCTGCTCAGTGCAAGTGATGCACCTCTCCACCAACTGGGCTATCAACTTGGAAGGTTCTGCTTGATTATTTGCCTCAAAAGTGTAATAGTCCTTCGCTAATTGTGGCAACTTTTCTCCCACCTTTTGGTCTTCGGTGTTGACAGCATATAACTGTACACTTGGTTTTATTAGCCACTTATCCACCTGGACTATATCCGTCTGGGTTACCTGTGATATTTCAGCAAACTCTCTTTCCTCGTTCTCTTTGATATTGAGCAGGTGTTTGTCTATATCAATCTAGCCCAGTGTCCCAATGTGGCCTTCACTATCGAGACCCAACAAACTCCCATCTACGAAGCCAAAAGTTTCTTCACAAGATTTTCTTACCTCTTTAGCTTGTTGTCTTCCTTCTAATATGTTACGCTCCCATTCCTTCAACAAGATGTTACCTCATGTCTGCTCTGGGATGGAAAACCTGAAACTACTGCCTGTTTCCCTTTTTGTTGTGTCTATAACAACCTCTTGGAAAGCGAGCCGAGCCACCCCAGCTTCTTTTTCTATGAAAGAGATGTTTTCCAGTACTTGATCAATGAGTTGGCAGTTGTTTTAAATAGTTTCCACCTTAGCAAGTAAATCTTACTGAGCTGCCGATACTCTTTTTCGGATTTCTATGTCTTGGGATTGAAATATCCTGATATCTATCACCTGGCTTTCGGCGAAATTTAATTTGGCTTGTAGCTGCTCTATCAATTCTTCTTGCTAGCTTATCTGTGATTGGCTGGTCTGGGCCACCTACTGTGTTTGTTCGAGATTGGTTTTGAGCTTCTCGATTTCCTTTTGATCAGCTACTCTAGCTTGCTCTATACCTGTATTCGCCTGATCTCTGGCAGGTGCCTCTGCTATAGCCAGTTTAGCCTCCAAAGTTTTGATCAAGCAGTTTTTCCGCTTCAACTGATCTTTTAGGGACTCGACAGAATATTGGTTGGCTGTAGAAAAAGCCCCCAATGTCCCTGTTATCTGAGTTGCAAATTCTTGCTTCTTCATGGCTTTTCCATCGGCTAAGATTTTAAATTTCTTGGCTATTGTTCATGTTCCTTGATAAATCTCTTGCTTCACAATGACCTTTCTCTTCTTATCGAAGAAAAATTCATTCGGAGGCAACTCTTCCACAGTTATGGGCGATATTTCTTCGCCGAAAATCCATCCAACATCTGGGATCCCCTTTGTGGAATGAAGGGGAGTAACAGAAACGATGGGATTTTCAATCTTCTTGGATGATTTCCCCAGAGTAACAACTAAGGTTGGCTTGCTTGGAGGGTTGGGGGTCTCGGCTTTCTGTTTCAGGTCCCCAGTTTGCTTCTTCTTTTCTTGGTGTTCTTCTTGGTCAGGTGTTGAATCTTTGGAGCTCTTGGCTTCCATTTGCTGTACATCTGCGGTCATCAGGTTCTTACCCTGTAAGACTGGGGGAAGGTAGCTCCGTCCGTGTTCTTGGAATTTGAAAAAATCGGCCATCTCTTCGGGCGACAGGGCTTGTATCCGACTCAAGACCTCTGCATAGGATCTCGCGCCTCGGAAAATATCATCATGAGGCGAATTCTCGTGTTCATATATTTTAAAGCCACAACTAACCATGTGGTTACTTACGACCCTGTGTGGGTCATGTTTCTTGAACTCAATGTGGATGAATTTAATATCTTCCAAGGTTGCTGCCTTGGCCTTTACGTGTCTAAAATCTAATAAAGAATAGGTATTCAAATGAATGGGGAAGGGTGGCCATACCTTTTTTGAAAATCCTTTAAGCTCTTTGTTTATGCCACCAATCACAGTTTTCCTAGCGATTTCGCGACAAACTAGCCTATCTGGTATAAATAACGGTAGAGCATATGGAGGAACAGAGGCACCGAAAACCCTGATGTATGAAAATTCTGCCTCTACATACCAATCGGCCATGCTACTCAAGTTGGCTGCGATGCTATCTGAAATCTTGGGCGGTGGATTAGCAAAGATGGTGATATGCATAGGCACCATTACCTAATTGAAAATCTCGTATATGAAGTATGCGGCCTTATCCTCCCAAATTTTTGAATGGTAGAAATGGATAGGCTCAACATCAGATGGAGTCTAGCTCCAACTCATTAGGGGAAAAGGTGTCATGAAACAAATGACGTCCATGATGTATGTGGACATAAAGAATAAAGTGGCCTTCCCATTCACCCTCTTTGTCTTATATTCTGTAATCTGACTGGTTAGACTATCTAACAACAATTTGGCCCAGTTGAAGGAACAACCTTCAGCGACTGTATGAACACATACCATCATCTCCGACTGAGACATCAGGTTCCTCAACAATTTTTAGTCGAGTCTCTAGTCATTGTTGGACACCAAGCTCACTAAATCCACTTCTTTCCACCCCCAAATAGACGACCAAACATAGGTTGTCAATCGAATGATTGTGCACATCCTCCGCATGTACAACTCTAAGCATCCATGTACATGGGATGAGAGTCTACCCTATGTTCAAAAAAATTACAACAAGGCTCTCCACAACTCCATCGACCATAGCCCATTTCAGGTGGGGTTGGGATTCCAACCCTTGGGTCCCATTGATGTTGCACTACCTATTTCCACCACAGAAACAAATTCTTCTCATGTTCATTCTGAGAACAAAGAATCCACCAGATTCATTGAGTAGATTCAACACATATGCCAATAGGTCCATCAGATTTTGCAGAAATCCAATGCTAAGTACAAGCAATGCCATGATCAACACATGGTACTGCATTAGTTTCAGGTTGGAGACAAAGTTTGGTTACATTTGCAGAAGGAGTGTCTCACAGGGCCCCATCGGAAGCTCACCCACTTTGCTATGGACTTTAGACTATCACCAAGGATGCAGGTAGAAATAATTGTAAGCTCAACACTCCACCCTTCCTTGGCTTGCACCCAATGTTCAATGTGGACCTCCTTCGACCATATTTTCCAACATTATTGGAAACCTCAGAGATCACAGAACAACTGACACAAACAAAGCTCAACCCTGACTGCATGGAACAAGCATCCATTGATCACATAGTGGACACACGGGTCAAGGACACTCACCAACATAGGATCCATCTTTATCGAGTTGTCAAGGCAGGGAAACTCATACACCAAGGAAAGTGGCTAACCCGGGGCCAAATCCAACAGAAGTTTCCTCACCTGATGGGGGAATTCAATTCAATGGAGACCATTGCTTCCTAAGGGGGGAGGATTGATCCAGGTGGATATTGGAGGCCACCCACCTATTCCAACTGGCTCCTCCTGTTTGTTTTTAGTTCAACAAGTTTTTATGTACTTCTTTGTAATTGTGGGTTCTACACTTCTGGGGTTGTCTGAATCCCTACACATCTTATAGGTGGATACTTTTGGCCTCTCACCTAATACAACTGAATTATTTTGTATGCTTTCATGTCAACACATCTTGTTGTACTTATAGGGATGTTTTGGATCCCTAAACAATGTTTTTTCAGCTCACCACAGTCTAACTGTAGACGGAATCAGAGTTTGATTTGGTAATGTATAGTTCTCTAAAAGACCTTTCCAACGGGCTATCACACTCCTAAAATGGAGGTCATATGAAAACGTTATGACCCCAGGAAGTTGAGGTACCAACTTATCCATAGGGGCCTACATGAATTTTGGCATTTCACCTCCTAGGGTCACATTTATGGATTTATAGGGTTTTGGCATTCATGAGTAATATCAAAATCCTCTAGAGCATCATTGTAGTCATTCTGCTCAGATGAATGCGTGTAGAAGCCACATCTCTTCTCAGAGATAACTACCACCATTCGAGCAAATATTTCAGTTATGTAGTTTTACATTTTCAGCCTATTTCATTTATTCAATAGAAGATATTGTTCACGAGATATTTTTGTTTTTCTTAATATCTTTGTGTTTATTGTATTCAATCTTCTAATTAGTTTGTTCCTCTCCTAAATCCAGATTAACGACCCTCACAAAACCACATTGTATAGATCTCCTTTTTTGTAAGATACTGAACCATCTTTAATAATGAATTCTCCTTGAAGTGCATGCCAATCCCTCTCCTAGGGATGCATGCCAAGCTATTTTTTTATTGTTCTTCCCTCCAAGAAAAGAAAATTCTCTTCGAAGTCATTCCTCTTCACATTCCCTCCAACTCTCCTGAAAGTGTGTGCCCTCTCTCCCTCAAGTGTTGCATTTATGCAAATTTAATGTGTAACTCAGCTAACCCTTGGTCTCCCTTGAGTGACTCTTCATTTTCCCTAATGATCAATGGTCAGGAATTAATCATTCTTCGAGGTCACTTAAGTCACTAAAGTAACCCGCAACATCATAAAGTCACTTTTACACTTTAAAAAATAAAAGACCCAACTGTATAAAATCACTTTATAAAGTAACTTTATAAAAACACATTATAAAGTCACTTGGGAGAAAGCGTGCCCAATCACTTATGCATGTTGGGCATCGCCAATGCAAAAGTACCTTCGAGCTACCAAATATAACAAGTCTTTCCCCCATTGAGAGCATGGTTGTGACTATGTACCTAATGTACAAGATTGCTTCAAACTCTAGTCAAAGGCACATGTGGCACAAGTAGGGTTAGCTTAAAGATGTCAAGTCTTGGATAAATCATTGGAGAATCAAGGAACATGTCACTTTACATAATAAGAATGATATTAAAAATATTATTACATCTAAATTTAAGGAGAAATTGTGGTGCGATAAAGAATTAGAGGATAAAAGAGAATTGGGATACTATAACGAGGTGATCAACCTTAATCTAGAACATCAAAGGTATCTCTCTGTTTTGACGAGCCTAAAGAAGAAAATCAGCATTGCTAAAATTAAAGAGAAGCATAGTGAAATAAGGCATTGGACAATTCCTAAACTATCATGGGTAAAATAATTTTTCATCTTTATGACACTAAGAGGGATGAAGATGAAAAACACTTTCTCTTAGAATGTCATGCATATAGCCACATATATCACAATTTCAAAGTATTTGCAGCCTTAATAACGTTTTAACTCATCAAAGCTATGGTAATTTAGAACATAAATAAAATTCTAAAGAAAACCAAGTAATTCCTTACCTTTCATAAGGTCAGACAACCAAATTTGGTGTGAGTGGATGTTATTCATAATCATCATCATTAGTATTATGTATTGATGAATTGTTTTGAACCTACAACCATCATCATCATCATTAGTACACCTAATATAAAAAGAGAGATATTATATGAAAAGATAAAAAGAGAGATATTACATGAATTGTTATATGAAAAGATAAAAATAGAGATATTATTTTTACACATAATGCAAATAATGCAAATATAGATATTTTAACAATAATCAAAATTATATTTTTACATATCCATATCTACATAGTTTGTAAATTTTGAATTTTATAAAGTATACATGGAGTATATATTTGTATGAGTGGATGTTACATCAAATTTGAGCACTATGTAAACCTAATATGAAAAGTGTTATATAAAAAGATTTAAACAAAAAAGAAATATGAGATTCACACATAAATAGAATTGTTATAAATATTTGCATAAAAATATTGCATAGTTGCACGGAACGGCTCTCTACATTTTCAATATCTAGTTTCCATTCTCCTAGTTTCGGGAGCTTGAGCTTGGGAACTAGTTGGAAAAGTCTCAAATTGGTTGGGAACTCTTTTGGGAACTTGGGAGCTTTTTGGGAGCTTCAACATCAAAGAAATGAGAGCTTGGGAAACGAGTGTCCTAAAAGAAGAGCTTTAAATTAGAATTTTATTAAATTAAAATATAAATATATATATTCCTTTATTACAAATACATAATTTCTTACAAATATTTTCATTATGTTTATTCAAAATATCACTATAAAATTAAGACTAAACTACAGGTAAATAATATTTCAAAAATTAGTAAAGTTAATAATACTCACTTTATAGTTGTGGATATGAAATTTTTTTAATGCATTTATGTTTTCCTTCAAGCCTAAACTAAACATGAAAGTCTAATAAATCAAAACCCTATCCACGACAAGCATTCAACCAACCATATCATTGACTTTTCTTGTATTTTCATATTAGAAGAGTATTACTATTTTGTTTTTTTCAATAAAAAAAGAATAATGCTTCAAATTTACAAAGATGTTTAAATTTTACAAAGATGTTAAAATTGTATATATGTATTTTCAATTGTGTTTCTCATTTTCTAATGGAATATTTATGGATATTAAAGTTTGAGTATTGTGTTAAATAATAATAATAATAATAATCTATTTTTAAGGTCACCGCCAAGCCAACACACCAAATTGGTGTATGAGACCCCCTTGTTTGTGGGACAAGGGACCCCCCTCAGCCCAAGGATTTGATTGGTAAAGTCTACGAAGGTATACATACCCTATATTCATATAATTATTAACACAAATTAAATTAATAATTTTAATATTGTAGTTGTTGCAATAGGAGAAACATTGTCCTCAATTCAACTTCAATTTTATTGAAATAAGATTTAAAATGTATCAATATATCTATACATTGTAATCTAAAGTATCATTGTAATCTAAAATATTTTTAATATATATTATTGTCACTCCCAAATTCAAGTTTTCTGTAAATTTGAGAAAAACTTCTACTCTTTCGAAACACTCTTATCTACGTTCCCAATGTTCCCCACTTTTCAAAAACTTATACTACATAAAAATATTATTATAATTTAAATATAAACATATTAACAATCATCAAAATTATATTTTTATATATCTATATCTAAATAATTTGTAAAATTTAAATATATAAAATTTAAATCTAAAATTAAAATAAATTTATAATAATTATTTAAAATTCCAAAAAAACACTTTAAAAACACCACATAATTAACAATCTATACAAACTTTTTACAAATGATAATTAACAATCTATACAAACTTTTTACAAATGACGGTGAATGATCAATTTGAAATCTTAATTATCATATCATTGTTTATTGCCTTATAATTATATAAACAAAACACATAAGTAACAATATAATATTACAATGTTTAAACAGATGTTTTTCATTCAACCCTAACGTTAAGGAGTTTCATAATCCTTTTATTTTAAAAAATATAACAATAGAAAATTTATAATAAAATAAATGTATTATTGTTTGTATTAAGTTATTTATAACCATATAAAATTTTAGAGTCAAATATCACACCTTCCTATTAAAAAATAGAAAATGTCCTTGTATACAAGGGAATTAAAAAAAAAAAAACTTTTTTCCCACTTAACATGTAGAAATTTTTGGATCACATAGTTAATTAAATAATATTGTAGCTTTTTTCAGGTTGAAGATTTATAAAATCAAAAATAATAATAAGTATTAGAACATATGAAATCTTGAGTAAGTTTAATGGTTAAAAATATGTATTTCTTCTTAAAAAATTACAAATTCAAATTCAAAAGAGTAAAATATGTATATTTTAATAAATTTTACCAATTAAATAGCTAAATTAACTTAACCAAAACCAATACATTTTAAAAACACGTGACAAAAAATGTTAATGATACAAGAGTCAGTGCCAGACTGTTATTCTCAATGAAACAATTTAGCATATATTTTTGAAAATATATATAATATATATTCCTTACACAGAGAGAAGATAAATATGATTTGTGGAGATCCAAGAGCATATGAAGTTTGGCCCAATTGGTGAGACTGTGTGGAGTGAGTTCTATTTGTACGATGAAAAAAACAGAGCTGCCAAACTTTCTAATTCCCGTAGGGTATCTTATGGCAGGTAGGTCCTCACTTTATCACATGCAGACAAATAGAGAGGCCAACTTGGCTTTGGAAACGATATGAGACAATAACGCTCTTGGCCGAAAATATTTATTGCGCCAGACCTGTATTTTCAAATCTTCAGGTAACAGTATTCATAAACAAGGTGGTAAGGTAGTAAAGAAGGTAACAGTATTCATAAACAAGGTGGTAAGTAGTAAAGAAGCAGGTGAAAAATTTTAAGAAATGAAATTTTTTTTTGGGGATATTTGTTTAAATTTGACGAGAAATTGTTGGATTTGTAGATTTAAGTGATTATTTCTGTAAAATTCGAATATTTTGGAAATTTTTCAGCATGATGAATTCATTTCTACATTCAAAAATGAATTCTGAACAACATAAAATAATGATTCATATAACCTTCAAGAAAAAAAAACCATTTTATAGAACAGTTAGTCAACGCTGTTTGTAAATAGATATTTTTGCAATTATAAAGAAAAACATTAGTCGCCACAAATATCTCACTTCCGTGAGCGCAACAGCTTCCGATATGGACGGGCACTAAATAGGTTATCGTTTCCATCACGACAAAATGGTACAAAAGAGGAATTAGAACTTTCAAAAATATATGAATCACTTCTCTGGCGAATATCTGATGAGATCGTATTGTTTCTCTGATTCGCCTTGTCTCATATGCCCATTCTCAGTGGAAACCATGTGCAGGCAATCAGCGGGCAGAGAACATGTTCCTTTCTCCCACTTTATTTTCTCACCGCATTCCATTCGCTATTTAGATACAATATTTGTACCTGGACATGACATCACTGATAACTGTTTGTCACTGAAGAAAAAGCTGGCTACCAGTATGATGTGACTTGCAGTTTGTAACATGTATTGAGTTGGCTTCATATTACTAAAGGGAGTAAGTTAATTATGGAGCAATCTTTCTTCTTTTCATGAAAAAAATGGGTCTGAATTCAGTGGTAGCTTGACTTTTCTATGGATCAAAGTTTCATGCATTTCAAAACATTATTTTAGAGGTTTTGTTTCATTTTAAACCAACCCAGATGTTTAGAAAATCAATCACACTTCTGGATTGGGTGGAAATTTAAAACCCCACCGACTGAAAAGCTGCCCAAAAAATAAGTCTCGACGAAAGATTGCTCTGAGTTAGCCCACTCCTTACTAAAGTTGTAGTATCCATAGTTGAATAGATAACATTGAATATCAGAGGAGCATGTGAAATTTACTTTCTTTATGTCAAATCATAGTCAGTAGTTGTGATATGAGTTGAATATTGCCTTAGTTTAAAGGTTCTATGAAATGATTCTTTTTCAGTGATATTTTTCGACTCAGTGTCCAAGAGGTTTTTTAGCATGTTGAATTCACTTCTACAATCATAAATGAATTTTAAACAACAAAAAATAGTAATTTGGTGCAAAGCTATGTTTTAGGATTCTGGCCAAAAAAAATATTTCCTAAAATAGTTGACAAGGTTGTTCGAATATATAATTGTTTTGGTCATTCTAAATTATAACTGTAATATAAGGGTGAATATTAAGCACTATGTTATGTAGAGCATTTGCTTCAAATATGACATTTGAAATAAATTTGATGGTTTATATTCATCCTCATTCAACATTATTTTAAATTTCACAGTGCATATCCATTCTCCTTCAACATTAATGATGATGTTGATGATGATTAACATCCACTAAGACCAAATTGGTCTATAGGACTTTAAGAGGGCAAGTCATTACTTGTGATTCTTTAGAAAAACATTAAGATAAGCTTTCCAAGATCATCATACTTTTGTTGAGTTAAGAGGTTAGAAAGGTTGGTAGAGTGACAAATATTTTGAAAATGAGATCTAATATGGGTATAGGCTGGACAATCTAAGAGAAAGTGATTTTCATCTTCAACCTTCTTAGTATCACAAAGGTGACACACTCTTTCATTCCATGACATTTTAGGAATTGACCAACGGCCGAGTTTGTCGTGAGAATTTGTTCTTATCTTAGTAATGCTTATTTTTTTCTTTACACTTGACAAAACACATAGATAATTTTGATCTTCTAGATTAGGGTTGATTGCATCCTTATAATACCTTAATTTTCTTTTTTCCTCTAACTCTTTATCACACCTCATTTTCTGCTTAAATTTTGATTTGACATTTTTTTAATATTATCTTTCTTCTCCAAAATGGTGCCTTCCATGATTCCCCAAAAGTTTAGCCAAAATCGGGCATCTTTGTGTCATTCTCACTTGATTTGATGGTGGTTATGACTAGATTTTGAAGCAATGTAAGGAAGCCCCTTGTCTTTCATGTTGTTTAATTTGTTCTTATACATTAGGTATATAGTCATAGTCATGCTCTCAATGGGGGAGAGGCTTGTTTCTAAGAGGAGGATGGGATAGGGCATATTTCCTTTAATTTTGAGTTTATAGGTTATAAAATTCTTTTGTATTTGATCTATCTTTATCCAGGATTCACGAGAGATACTACAGCCCCAAACTTCACATCCATAAAGAATAACAAGTGTAAAAAGAGTCTCAAATATGAGTTTCTTCTTATCCCAACTCCAAAGATCAACTGATTTACAATTGTTTTTAAGCCCATAATAAGCTTTCCATCCACCAATAATCCTTTTCTCAATGCTATAATTCCAATTGAGCTTGTGGTGAATATCAATTGCAAGATATTTGTATGAAGTCACTTCCTCCAAGTTGTTGTTGTCATATACAAAGGTATCATAAGAGATCTTATTGGATTTAATAATCATGACTTTAGTCTTATCAGTATTAACAGTCATACCCATATTGGAGAAAAAATCCTAGAGGATTCTTAGTTGGTTTTCAAGATCATGGGGACTCCTTTCCATAAGAACGATATCATCGGCATAAAAAAGAAGATTGATGACTATACCAGTGAGAGTAGGGCTGACACAACCTGCTTTTTCCAAGCAATCTTCTAACTTGTCAATGTATATGCCAAAAAGGGTAGGGGACAAGAGAGAACCTTGTTTGACTCCGATATTGCACTTAATCTCTTTTGATTGGCCCTCAGTGTTTTTAAACTTAACAATAACATTCACATACATCCTTATTGCAGCAGACCTCAACTCGAGAGGCACTTTTATCTCTTCCAACCTATTCCAAAGGTTTTTCCTAGGAACCATGTCAAAATCTTTTCTAAAGTCAACAAAACAACAAAAAGATTGGTTTTAGTATTGGAGAACTCCTCTGCAATGATCCTAAAGGTAACAACATGGTCCATAGTTGAATGATATCTCCTAAACTCGCCCTGGCTTTTAGCTCTTTTGCCGTGACTTTCTAGACAAAGGCTAATCTTCTTTTCCTAAATAATTCCATAAAGTTTGTCTAAAATTGGGCTAATCATAATGGTCCTATAATTAGAGGGAATGTTTCTATCCCCACTTTTAAAAATAGGAACAACGATGCTTTGCGTCCAGGGTTTAGGGAAGCTGTGCTTGACTACTAAATTGAAGATCTTGTGTATGTGAGGGATAAGGATAGGCCCTTTGATTTTGAAAATTTCATTTTGGTAGCCTTCAATGTCCTTATCTTTCCCATTTGCAAGACGCTTAACCCCGAACTCTATGTCATCTAAAGAAAAAGCTTCTTCCTTTGTAGGGACAATAGGAATGGTGTCAATGGCATTAGGGAACTCCTAAAGACTTTTAAGATAAGAATTACAGTCCCTTAAGGGAATCCTATTATTTTCTTTAGTATTGCGGTTTAGAATTTGGCTCGAGAACTTCTTAGGATCCAACTTATATAGTTGTGAAATTTGCTCTTGTCTTTTTTTGATATAGTACATTTTTTCCCTTTTAAATAGGGCTTTGTACGTATTTATCTTATCGAGTTTTAACGACTCATTAGAAGCATCCCTAATGGCTTTCCTAGTATTCTTTATCATACCAAGGGTTGGTCCTTCTATTATTCTTTTTATAGGACACCTCAAAAGAGTACTTGTTAATATAAGTGAAAAGGGTAGTTGTAAAATTATGATAGAGTTCTTCAATGTTGTCCTTATAAGTTAGGAGATTTAATTTACTATTTAAATCCTTTAAGAAAATGTCAACTTTACTTTTGTCAAAGGGAAAATTCCTTTGATTATGAGAATTATCTTCAATGACGCTCCTATACATGTTAAAGTTTAGAGTTAGGGTTAAAGGTTTATGATCAGAGTGAAGCTCATAATCATTTAAAAGGTCAAAAGTTGTTATTTGGTTGAAAAAAGATATATTAGATATCACATAATCTACTTAGTAGGTTAATGAAATATTAAATTCATTCATTTCTTCATAATAATTTTGAATTTCTTAATTTAAGTTAATTCATTTAATTTTATTGAATTTCTTTGTTATTATTATTATTTCTAATTTATATATAAAAAGTTCAAGCTTTATCTTATTTTTGTTAATTTTTTACATAACATTTTTATATTATTATTTTTTGATTTGTTAATGTGTTTGTGGTGGTTGTAGTGATAAAAAAAAGCAAATACAATTTGAACTTTTTCTTTTTAATTTTTTTAACTATTTAATTAAAAAATATTAAATTTAAATGAATTTAAATATTAATATTTTAAAATAATTTTTCATCAATTATAATAAATGTTTTTATTATTTATAAATTATTAATAAATAATAAAATCATAACTAAAATCTCGATGACAAGTTAAAGAACATTTAAGATCATTCATATGGTTATGTAATTAAACTTCTTCATCTATATTCATTCTTCTCATTTACTTAATAATTCTATTAACCTTTTCATTTTCATTTCTATCATTTTTTAGATAATAATTTCATTATCTTTTTTAATTTATTTTCATTTCTATCGTTTTTAACTTAATATGGCCTCATATTTTAGTATTTTCATTCTTTGCATTAAAACAATTAATTTTTTTTTAACATTAAAATAAAAATGAATTTAAATATCATTTTTTTCCTTATAAAAAAAATTTCATTATAAAAACTATCTCAACTCTTTTGTAAAACTAAAAGGTGAAAGTCAACATTTCTTAAATTATTAAAATGTATTTTCTTTTCATTATAACATATCATTCAAAACCCTTCCTTTATATATGTAAAACTGAAAAGTCAATTAATTGAGGGACTCGCCCTGCCAACGATTCAATGTTAATCAAGGCACTCTCGTCTGGGAACATTGACCACATTGACCTTCTTGGTGGGACTCGGTAGAGGTGTTAGTGGGAGGTGGTATCGAGTTGTATTAAGTCTTCAATGTGGGTAACTTTTTAAGCTTTTCTGTTTTTAAACACGTGAGAAATAGAAATTTATGTTTGGGGTTTGTTTGTCCTTTTTGTTTTTAAATAAGTGTTGTATGGTAATGGAGTTCCTCTCAGGTTGGGATGGGAGTAAATGCGACTTAGTAAAAGCACATGGCTAGAAAGTTGAAATACATGTGGTTTGCATGTAGAACATAGTATTCCCTTAGTTCTTTCTGAAAAATATAAAAAATTATCAACATTTGAAAGGTTGTTGGACACAAAAAATTTAGCATTACCGAATTAGTTATCTTTAAAACAAGGGTTCCTTGACACAAAAGAAATTGAAATTTATGAAATTATAGGTTCTTGGAGAGCATAAACTATACATGCCAAAAATATAATTTTATAAAGTAGACATTTAGTTTTATACATATGAAATATGTACTTTTATAATGGATCGTGGGTTGTCGGGTTGGCGGGCTCAAAATTGGGCCTCTGATGTTCTCTGTGATATAGAAATTGAGAAGCGGAGTTGTGGACTATAGAAATTTATCAGAAATTAATAAATTATACATACGAAATATGTACCTTTACTAAATTAGATATTTAGTTTTATACATACGAAATTCGTACTTTTATAAAGTATGGGGATGAGATTTTATAGAGCATGCATGGAGCCCTCATTGGATACTTAGCCAGATTTTGAATCGCGGGTTCTCGGGTTGGTGGGCTCAAAATTGGGCCTCTGATGTTCTGTGCCCTACAAATAGCACCGACAGTTCCACGATATACAAAATGAGATGCGGAGTTGCAGACTATACAAATTTACGAAATATTAATAATGTTTGTTACATATTTGTGGAAATTACATGAACATTTAAAAGCATATAATATAATAGTAATAACGTGTGTTACATTTAGTTTGTTTTAAAACTAAGGCTTTTCTTGGACAAAAAAAATATAACATTGCCAAATTAGTTTTCTTTGTGCATGTTTTATAGAGCATGCACAGAGCCCTCATTCCATACTTAGGCAGTTTTTGGATCTCGGGTTCTCGGGCTAGCGGGCTAAAAAATGGGCCTTTGTTGTTCCAGCCCTATAAATAGCACCGAGGGTTTCGCAACATACAAATTGAGAAGCGGACTTGAGAACTATAGAAACTCATTATAAAATAAATAATGTATGTTACATATCTCTGAAAATTACATCAACATTTAAAAACATACAATAGAATAGTAATAACGCCTGTTACATACAAGGGTTATGGACAGAAGAGAAATCGAAATCTATCAAAGTTTAGGTTCCTGGACACTCAAATAGTTAGCATACAATAGAATAGTAACAACATCGTTCAAGACAAAAAAAAATTAGCATACAATAGGACACAAGAAAAACAAGAAAGGTTCCTGGAAACCCAAAATTTAGTATACAATAAAAGCATTGTTGAATCAGTTTTCTTTGGAATTTATCAAAAATGAATAATGTTTGTTACATGTTTATGGAAATTTGAACGCGTTTGTCATATAGACTGGGATTGAGGCTCTCGCGGACCATAAAAATAAATAAGTACAAGAATTAGGAACGTTAAAAGAAGAAGTGCGCGACGGTAGAGAGGAAGACCTGAAAAAAAGAAATTGGAAGTTATGAGTCTTTGTTTACATTTTTCTATTTAAAGAGGTCATAAGTGGATTGATAAAGAAAACAAGATGGCATCATAGACTTAAAGTGGATTGCTAAAGAAAACAAGATGCCAGTATAGAATTACTATGAAGCCGTTGTGTTTTTGTCACTGTCGTCAATGGTTAGTGGAGTTCTATTGATCCGTTGTTGCCCTTCCTGGATGGGGTTGTTCATTCTCTGTTGGAACCATTCTTCGATGTGTCTTTTCATGGGGGTTGTGTTGATTTCATCCCGGATTTCTATGTCGTAAAGGTCGTTTTCTAATTTCCTTAGATCCATTGAAATACTATGCAGACTCTACTCAATTTCTTCATTATGTGTCGCATAGTCCAGTACCCAGCACCCATGCTCATCTAGACGATGTTCAACTATGCCGTAAAACTTTTCGAAAGACAACCCCTTCAAAATATCAACTTGTTCTTGGAAGGATTCTTTGGTCATTGACAAGGATTTGAGAATTAAGTTTGGATCTTGAACCTCGTTGGTAGTTCTGACTAAGTCCATCTGTAGCAGGCTTGTGAATAAATATTCCTTTTCTGATATGACTTATTTACATGATTTGACAATGAGCTCCAAGTTGTCAACTTTCTTTTTCCAGCATGCTTTTACTTTTTTGGTCCACTTTGGGGAGGGGAGTTTCTCTTGTCTTCTTTTCAGTTCCAATGTGTTGACGGCATAGTTGGCAAAAGGGGCCAACAGTTGATCACATAAATGTTGTTCATTTCTTAAATTCGCCCCCAAATGTTGTAGGAAATTATTGGCCTTCTTTCCGAAAGAAACTAAATTTTGAGATGTTTCCCAGGCTTCAATAAGTAGCTGCATTATTTTGTTGATGTTATTCTCTACAAGGGATCTAGAGCATGCAAGGAGGGTAGAGGATTCTTTCATCTTGGTTGTAGCGGTAGCAAGCATGATTTTTTCCAAATGACTGGCAAATTCTAAGGTTGCAATGAAAGCCTACTCATATTCGTTGAGGTGGTCTTTCAGATTGACATTTTTCGTTTCAATTCCTCCAATGGAATCACAAAGAATTTCACTGGTTACTTGGGGAAATGAGGAGATTTGGGACAGATGCATTTACATAAAGTTAATCTCTGTGCGAGATTTTCTTTTCCTGTTTGTTACATCTTTCTTTTCAATGATTATACTTTTAGATTGGTTGCCAAAAATAGCGCTTTAGATTACGAAGGATTCATCTACATCAAAAAAATCGGTCTCAGATATTTCCACCATGGACGACCCAATTTTCTGCATGTGCTTAGTTTCAATTTCAAGTTGCAGTTTTCCAATTTGAATTTCAGGTTTCTCCGCCTTCCCTGTTCTCTTCTTTGTCAGTGGAATTTTGTGAGAACTATCAATATTTATGCGAGGAGGATTGTTATCTCCTCCTCCGTTCGAAAATTTTTGGGTTTCTTTCTTACTGGGGTGGACCGTCGAAATGATGCTACGTGATGTCATGCTCTTGGGCATATTGGCAGGGGACTGGGTACTCTTCTCACCGAATACTTTTCCATGCTATCTGTACAATTTAGTCGCGCTTTGCAATGTCTCTGTGTCACAATCGGCAGAAGCAGGATTGTTGTCGACATTGCCCCTATCATGGGTCATGTGTCTATGGATAAAAGAGGTGTTAAATCCAACAACCAGTAAATGTTCTCGAAAAATGTCATTAGGGTCGAACCGTTTTATCCTTTCAACATATGTTAGGTTCAATTTCTAGAAATGGGCAAAAAACTCGTCAATCTTATTGATGTTTCTACACATGAAGTCTCCGACTTTCCAGGGCAGAGGAATGAACTGTTTTTTTTTGTTGTCATGGAAAAATTGCAACCAGTGGTTGTATTGCATTTCTATTTATGAAACAAACATCTTGTCTATGATGTGGCATGGAAGGAAGGGAGGATTTTCCTTAGAGTCAAAGACCATGAGGACACTGTGATTTTCGTCTTGCTAAAGTGTGCCCTTCCTGTTCAAAAACTTGGTTGCGTGGCCAGACATCCACAGAACATCCTTTCCTAATAGTAAATCTTTGAAAACTGAGACAAATTCATTAAAAACTTCATAAAAACAATGGGAGGCCTTGTACCTCCATAGGTCCTCATACCAGAATGTTACTGGGTCGAATCCACATTTTATTTTATTGGAAAGAGAAAGTTTTGGAAACGGGCAACAATGTACAATTGCAAAAATTAAGTAGGATAACATATAGAATTTAGTTGATTCTTTGAATCATGACAATTGGAAACAAAGCTTAATGGAAATTAGCTTTCCCCAATCGAAAATGTATTGTTCCTTGACTGTGAAATACAAAATATAAATAATTATATGGGAAATGCTTGTCATGGATGCCTGTCCTGTTATTCTTGTAAACAACCAAGTAATTTCCTGTAATGGATTTCTAAAGGAACTTACCTGCAACCTTGTGATATATTCAAGAGTTGTTGTCGGGTCTTTGAGGAAGTTGGCTAAGATGTCCATCCCATTATCATGTTTTTATAGAAACTTCTTACAGTCTTGTCCTTTGAACGACAATGTTGGCTTCAGTAATTTTAACATCTCGTGAAAGACCTGAGGTGAAAAAGAAACATGAGAATGGTTGCGTAGTGGAATAGTTCTTTGGCCTGGAATATATTTTTCAGCGCACCAAGAGACCACCTCCTTACAGTCAAAAACCTTAAGGACGCAACCTGCACAAGTGATTCCAGAGGTCCAAATCACTTTGTTCTAGGCGGAATGGGATGAACAGTAAAAGTATGCCTTGGACCACTGGAAGTTTTAGTCCTCGTGTGCAAACATATTTACTGTATCTCCACAAAACTGATGTCAACCTACTTCCATAAGTCTACAAGGATGTTTGTTTTCTCCAGACGATGAATGAAATGAAAATTTGGAAGGGATAACATAACCTTGCACAAATTTTGGTCCAAAGCGTGTGAATGGAAGATGTCCTAGAGACTTTCATTAATTAATGACAATTTGCACGGATGTTGCATGATGCATTGTTAACATTCAAAACTAGTAATTGCATACATAGAAAATGCGAACATGGCGGATATTGCAATCACCAATTAATCATTGTAGATTTCTTGAGCTGCCCAACACGATGATGTGTGTTCAATATGAACAATCGGAAGGGACAAAATAACTCTCTGCACATCTTGGTTTAATGCGTAATAATGTGAGATCTCCTCAACTGTTTCTCCCATTAATGACAAAGTTGACGGTTCCTGCATGGTCAGCTGTTAGCATGGAAGGTTTCTAATTGCATAGTAAGAAAGTACGGAGGTCACGGGCATGGGAAAAAAATAGCTACAAAATAAGGTTGCAAGGTACAACCATTGAAGGTGAGGGCGTTAGGGTCAAATTGTATGTATCAGAACTTTTTGATTGAAATGCGTGTAACAACGAAGAGGGTATGGTAGGACAATCGAAATGACAGAAAGTTAGTGGGGATGGAAGGCAACGAGAGATACTTTGAAACATTTGTCAATTTGTATATTGCGCAGGGTGAGATGCCACCTGTTTCATACCGCTGTGTCTAGTTGTCACTCTAAGAGATAATTTAATATTGAAAATAATTTTTTAGATACTGTTAGTTACTTCATATGGATTACCATCTGTAAACAATGGCAATCTCCACCCCTCCAGCCCTGCATTCCATGTGTCAATTTGTATATCGCGGAACTAGAAGCATTGTTCAGAGGACACGGAACAGTAGAAGTGCAATGTTGAACCAGACAGTCTGTAGGCTCGCTTGTCAATTTCTATATCACGGAATTCTAGGTGATATTTGTAAGACACACAATAATAGAGGCCCAATTTTGAGCCCGCTCGCCCGAGACCCCGCGATCCAAAATGTCTCTAGGTATGGAATGCATAATCTGTACATGCTCTATAAGATATCATGTCCATACTTTATAGTCCCATAATACATGGGAAGAAAAAAAGGGAAAAAGGAGGAAGTAGTTAGCAGTGGAATTGTAGATCATGAAAATTTTGAGTGGAAGATGTATATAACAGAACAAAAAGGAATAGAGTTCAATTGCGCCAACTCGGTAACTACGGGGATAAAATTCACTAAGTCTGAGAAGGAATAGTGGGCGATCCAATTCGCCATGCGAGGATATAGATGGAGATGAAATTGGCACCAACCCGACAACTGTGGACATAAAATTGGCCAAGTATGGAAAGAAACAACGGTCGGTCGGATTTGTCGTGTGAATATAGATGGAGATAAAGATATGTCAACCCGCCAACGTTGGGGTTGCACATTTCGTGAACCCGGCAACAAGAGGTGATCCAGATGGATATTGGTGGCCACCCACCTATTCCACTTAGACCCCCACCATTGCTTCTTTCATTTTTTCAGTTTTCGCACAGTTTACTATTTTTAGCAGTTTTTTTCGGGTCTTGAACTTCCGAGGCCATTTTGAGGCCCTAAACGATGTTTTTTTGGGTATGTTGATGTTGAAAAATAGCATCTAACAATGCTATTTTGTCTCAAGTGTTGTAGGCCTCAGATAGATCTTTCCAACGAGCTATCATACGCCTAAAACGAAGATCGTATGCAAAAGTTACGACCCTGGGAAGTTGATGCACCAACTTACCCAAACGGGGCCCA
>JZKD02S1902844.1:1282589-1300651 GCA_000966675.3 Picea glauca | reverse complement strand
GTGAAAACCCAGCACCGGGTGAAACCGCGCCAACAGTGAAAACTGTAGGACAGTTAAGGGCGCGCCAGCCCCTAACCGCCTAGCACCTGGGCACATGGGTCATAGGACCGTGCGTATTGGAAAAAAGGGCTTAATGGTTGAACTGCTCCAACTGTATTAACTCCTCGTGCTCCGGTCGTGGGCACATGGGTCATACCATAAAACTGTGGCTTACAAACATAAAACCCACGCCCCTTTTCACATAGGGCATGGTCATATAAATACAATCCACTCGACCAGAGGTTTGGCTTACGGTATAACATTCCCGTGCAATATACATGGTCACATAGCATATGATATGACTGCGGGTCGAGGCTAAGCCCCGGCCCGACCCCCTGCCAAACGATACAAATTGCAACTTTAAATACAATGTAACACATATACATATTAAGGCTCAATCGTTGGTCCGTTGGTCGGACGGTACTTGCGAAGGCACTTTGTGGTAGGAGAGGTCCGGGGGTCGAACCCTGTGGACTCCAATAATTTTACATACAACTAATTAACCAATAAAGGGGTGCCACATGGCACCTTACCATTAGCCAACGAAATTCCACGTGTCACCATCTGATTCGATAAATGTCAACCAACAAATGCTTGCCACGTCACTTCTGTACGATCATACGGCCCTTCCATGTCAGCCTGTATGGACTGTACAGTCAGCATCATTTTTTTTGCTTGTTTGACTTTATGAACAGATTGCAATATCTCTCGCTCCCGACATCCGTTTGATACAAAACAAGTTGCGTTGGGTTCGCAACGACGAGGCCTACACTCTCGTCCGGTTTGAAGCGATTTTGAGCACTTTGAATTTTTGAGCAAAATTTGATCCCCTGATCATCCTCATAGCCGCTGATTTCTTTACCAAGGGTGTGAAGTTGTTCCACTGAAAAATCATAAGGTTGAATAGGTAATTTCCTTCCTATAAGTCAATATTTCTCTCAATTTATCCTTCCATTGGAAATTATTTATGATAATTGAATTTCTTTCATTTATGAGAAGTTGACTAAGTTTTGTAGCAAGTTTGGGGTTAAGCATTGAACCTCATCCACTTATTATCCCTAAGGAAATGGCCAAGTAGAATCCATGAAAAAAACATTGGGTAAAATCTTAAAGAAGAACGTGGGAAAGAGAAACCCTACCAATGACACATTCAACTCTTGTACACTCTATAGGTTGCCTACACCACAATGAAAATCAATACTAGGGAAACTCCTTTCTAGGTGTTGTATGGTTAAGAGACTATGATGCATGTAGAACCTTAACTAGCTTTCTTTTTGTTGCTTTAGTTTATTGTTGATTTTCGTTTTCATCTAGTCGAGTCTTCTCATTGTCCTTTGAATTCCTTGTTTATTTATGCTTACCCTTGTTAGTTATATATATATATATATTTTCTTTCTATTGATTTATGGTATTGGTTAGTACTCCTGGTTCTATATATTTTGACTTCATGGGAATTGATAGTCAATATCTCTTGAATTGATTCACTTATTTGGTTTCTAATAGTGTTGGTTGGTCTTGACACTAATACTACGTTATATAGAATCCAATCTGCCTAATAATTCTTTTGACATATTACACCAAAATGGATTTTTTTGTATGCAGAGATTGTGAAGTCAACCTCTTCATTCCCTTCACCTCTCCCATTATCCATCCCAATGATAGTAGATTTATCACACATATGCATGGATGATCATCATTTATCCCATGTTGTCCTACCTCTATTACATTGAAGGCATTCTGTGAGTTTCTCATTTCCCCCAATTCTCTAGATATTTCAATTGTCATTCCATCTATTACCTAAGGCACTAGTAGTCACATAAGCCAAGAATACCAACTATCTAGTTCACTATCATGGGATATTAAAGACAAATAGTAGATTTTAGTATCGAGGATGTGTCTAAGTTGGCTATTATTGGGTACTATTTGTATGAAAACATCATTCCATACATTGTATATTTTATTTGAGAGTACACTCAGCTATTCCCATGTAGCATCTTTGAGATGAAAAGAGTGAGAGGAGAACATTGGGAGATGAATATAGAATTGAAGCCTGACACTTGATCTACCAAGAAGTGACTATATAGGATGCATTCACATTATAAGTAATATGCTAAACAAGAGATATGTGATATTCTAACTATTGGTTAGATATTTTCAGTGGAATAATAAGATTCGAATAGTCTAATAGTCATCTAGGGTGTGAAAAAGGTGGAACAAATTTTTTTGTGGAATTTTTTAGATTGAGTTAGGCCTACATACATGATCGCTTTCATACATGTTTTAGTCAAGAGATTACCAAGAAAGTGGCAAGGAATGAACCTTACACCTTAATAGTAGGTTTATTTGTCTATCATAAAATCTAAATCATCAAGGAGGATAAGATGAACACCATTTTTTCTATGGAATGATCATTGTATGCATACAATCTCATGCCCTTTGGTCCAAGTAATGCACCAATTATGTTCTCTAGAATCGTGTTTGTTATGTTCAATGAGTATATCCATAATTTCCTTTAGCTGTATTTTCAATTATTGGCAATATATATCTTGCTAAAGGGGCACATGGATAAACTAATGTTGGTGATGGAAAGACGTTGATTGATCCAGTTGTACCTAAATATTAAGAATCTCATTTTCTACACCCAATTCAACATCCTCTTGGATCATATTATCCACAAGGAAGGATGTTTAGTCAAACTAATGAAAATCATAGTAATTTTAGAATATGTATGCACTAGAGAATGTCCATGTGTTATGGTAATGTAGGGTATTACCATATACTTATCATGGGGCATTCTTAACTAATAATGTAGAAGGAGGAACTACTATGAAAAGGTGTCCCATTTGTATGGATTGTAGAATGTGAAAAGGGTTTTTCCAAGTTAAAACGGTGGATGGTTATGGCTTCAATTCTTTTTTTTCCTAATTGGTCAAAATTTTTCCATGTCCATGTGGATTCCATTACCATTGCATTGGGAACATGTTGGCATAGCTAGGGGAAAACATGCTACACCACCAAAGGTAATTTTATAGAAAAAAATTTGTAATTACACAACCATGAAATGCAAAGGCCTGGTGATGGTGTATATGCTACAAAATTTCAAGTATTATCTTTTGGAACAGTCCTTCAAGTTGTTCATTGATAATTTAGTGGTCAAGTATTTGAAATTAACAATACAATGTTGGAAGGTTAATTCTATCGATGTTTTCTACTATTTTAGGAGTTTGATTTTGAAGTGGTGGTTAAACTAGGTAAATAAAATGTGGGACCTAATCACCTCTCGAAAATCCACAATTGGAACAATGTTGGGATAGCTCATAAAGTGTTGAATGTAGATATCTTATGCATGGAAGTAGTTCTTGAATTATTCACTAATATTTCCAACTTCAAATATAAATCTACATGCACTAGAATAATGTGGTGATAGTAAAGATTGATAGCTCATAATTAAGGATACAAATTATTAGTTAATCATATGGTACTTTCACACATTAGCAGTGGATGGGATTCTTGACTAGTAAGTGATGGATCATGAATGATAGGTGGTGCTCTATGAATCCCATGATGGACATAGAAACATACATTATAGTGAGAAGACACAATTATCACAACATACATTACAATGAGACATGTCGGATGCAAGTATCATTCAACTAGGATAGAGTGCACTCTCCACTCCATTATTCTTATTATTATCTTCATTCACTCCTATCAGTACATATTCTCCCTTTTTCTTCTCTCATTTGTTTACTTAGGGTTCATATATGTGTGTTTGTGTGTGTGTGTGTGTGGTTAATATTTTGTACTAAAAATATGTTATTGTTGTATTGGTCAAAGTAAGAATACAAAAAAAGGTTTTTCCCACAGTCTATGATTCATATTTTGTTAAAAAAATTGATGCTTGTCTACCAAAAATTCAATTCTATCCTTTCATGAGGATTGTGAACTTTTACTAGTATAAATCCTACTTTAAAAAACACATCAAAACCCTTACCTTATCATTGTCCTTTCACCAAATCCATTAGCCCATACAACTTGATAAGAGTTGTCCATGATGTTGACACAAAGTTTAATTTTTACCCTTTAATCTTGAAACTTCTCTTTTTCCTAGTCATGGAGCCACCCTTAGTCCTAAAAAAGAGTCAAAAATATTTCGATTTTTTGGGTTTCAGGATTCGTCTTTTCACGAGGTATGATCTTTAGTTAGAAACTCCAGAGTCCCAGTGCCAAAATCCTGAAAAGGGATTTATATTAAAGTAATAAAAGAGAAAAAAGAAAAAATGGGTGTTATAAGTCCCGATGCGCATTTCACAAAGTACCCTTTAGTCATGATTAATTAAACCCTTAAACACAATCAACAATTCATCAATATTTCGTGATTCGGGTTTTCCTGTGTCAAAGTGCTTTCAAAACGTTGGCCCTCGAATGCCCAATCCCCGAATCTATGAAAACAAGAAATTGATTACTAATCTCGATCAATTAAAGAATTAATACAAGTGATTAGTCCATAAATTAATCCCATCGTGATTTTACGATTCAGGGTTTGCTTATGACATACCTCTTGGGTACAGGATCCCCAAAATTTTGAAATGCGAAATCGTGTCTTTCTTTAACAAAGTTTAACACTAAATTAAGTTAGTTTAAAATGGAATTAATAATGACTAAACTAATTTTCGTGTTTCGCGTTTCGCATTTCGGGATTTGTTGAAACCAGTCCTTTCAAAACTCCATTTTGAGATTGTCGATACGCGACAGTATTAATCATGGAAAAATGAAGATATGTTTGACATGAAGGCATATCTCTAGGCATATCTTACTCATTAAAACATTAACTCATCACCTATGATAGTACACTCATCATAAGACAAGATAAAGGCTAATAAATGTTCAGTAGTTTGAATTTCATTCTTGTTTTTACAAGCAGGAGTGAGTTGCATTTATCCAGGCTTATATAATTTTTCTCTGCAAATAGGTTTTCAGTCTAAACACAAACATTGTGGCACCAAGTAAGGCACCTAAGAAAAGTGAAGAAGCAGATGAAAGCTCAAGCCCAGAAGGAGATGTCGTGTCTGATACTACATCGCATGCCATTGATTCCATCAAATCATGGAGGCAAATTTTTGAAACCTTGGACTACGAAATCAAGAATTTTCCTGTTGATTCTGAAAACAAGCTATGGGACATAGAAGAGTCCAAGATTCACAAAGTAGCCATGTGCCCACGACTCATAACATATAATGATATGATCAGTTGGGCTTTAGAGAGGACAGACGTGCAGACGAGAAGAATTTTGGACAGCCAAGGGGTCGTCATCGGCTCTTTTAGACTGGAGCATATACAAGTAATGTAGAAATTGTCTCCCAATTCTAAGTACATTTACAATAAAGATTTTGTAAGTGAATTTCAAAGGAAAGAATGCACAGAGGATGATCAAACATACCCCAGCATAATCCAAGACTGGTGGAGACACCCAACAAAATTCAGGGCCGATACCCATAGCATTTATGCCATAGCCTCATTGAATGAGTACATGGTCTATGTGGCTATGATGCTATGTAAACTTTTTGGGAAGAAGATTCCTACCCATTTCCTTACAGAATGTGTGCCCCTTTTACATGAAGCTGTCGAATGCTATAGCTTCAATTGGAACAAAATTCTATTAGATAACCTAGATAAGGAGATTATGGAGTATCAAACCACGAGATCCAGTGGCCGACCAGTAGCCTTTTACATGTTGTCATACATCATGGATGCTATATGTTTCGCGACTCATTTCGATTTGATGAATTGGATTTGGAACCCAACCTGCACTAAACCTATTCATGAATATCATTCTAAGTTGTGGGAAGAAAATGCTAAGGATTATTTTTACTAAATTTCTCATTGTGTGGTGATACCGATGCATCAAATGTTGTATGGTTGTGCACCCCCCATATTTCAAATTCGGTCATAGGAAACCTCAAGGAAGTTTCTGATTGGTTTATTGAGGATAATTTCTCCTATATCAGGGTTTTCGAATGTTCTATCCCTCCTCATGCACTTTTGAAATTCCTCCCTGACACACTGGTGTGCAGGGAGGTATCTCATCAGATAATAATAGGCGGTATTGGGATAGAACTGAAGACAACTCAAAAGAACTTTTGGCCAGTCTTTCCTGTACAGATTGGAAGGTTTTCACTACTCAACCTGGGTCATTCCAAAGTTGAAGCTGCAGCTCTAGAGGAGGTCAATTTGGTGGATCTCGAACATAGAAAACATGACCCTTATCAAATAGTGTGAAGCCACATGGCTCACTATGGCATGAAAACGTATGAACATGAGTAATCCCCTCGCGATGACATTTTCAAAGGGGTCAAAACCTATGAAGAGGTCTTAGACAGGGTACAGACATTACCATATGACTTTCAAACCAGTTTTCTAACCTTCCAGAAACACAAACGAAGTAGTTTTCCCAATCTATTGTAGGGAGAAGCAACAACACGTCCTCCAGAACAAGAAAAAATCTCCCCAGGTTTCGGACAGAAATCACAGGATAAAGCAGACACTGAGGAAAATCCACAGGGGGGCGAAGGATCTTCACAAAACAAAGAAGTCCCACTTATAGAGAATCCAAGAGAAAAAATAGAAGGAAGGTGTGGGACACCTCTCGAGTCCAGTCAATCTACTCCCCCTTCATCGTCTACTATTCATGTTGATACCCCCAAGACAATAGGGGAAATAAAATCCACAGAGTTGGGTAATCCCATTTCTTCCTTGACCCCTTTACAGTCTACTTTTAGCCTCCCTCAGATAGGAGTCATATATGCTACTGACCTCGACACTAGTGACCTCGACCCTATCTCCAGAGAATAAATACCTCCCTCTGATTACTTTTTCAGTAAAAAGAGGAAGTTTGTATTAAAGTAGGAGATGTATATGAGAGAAGGTGGTATGGTAAAGAAACACAAGGTGCTAGTATATGGACAAAACTTGGAAGAGGGATATTTCGCTATAGAGGTGGTGGGCTCTATGGGAGCTCTGGAAACAACAAATCTATTCACCGTTGGCAATATGAGAACAAGGTTGAAACAGAGTAACCACAGGATAGTCCAGTTGTAAAATCAACTAAAAGATATCGAGAAAAATATCAAAGAAGAAATAAATAAAGGTCTAGAGCAGGCTAGAGCTACCGACAAGTAAGAAATTCAATCGCTTAAGTCAAGTCTAGATGAGATGAACAATAAGATGCAAACTAGCCAAATACAGGTTATTTAGCAAGAAGAATTAGTAAGACAACTACAGGCTAAATTGAATTCAATCAAAGGGCAGGTTATAGATTTGAAATTTTTTCAGGACCAATCACTGGAAGTACATACGATAGTAGAAGCCGAGCAACATAGATTAATCTCCCAAGTAGTGATTATTCAGAATTATTTTCAAGAAGTAAGCAATGCTCTTGATAATATTATTTTTAAAGAAAAAGAAGCTAAAGAAGCAAGGGCCACTTTTCAAAAGGTAGTTGCATGTTCAAAAAATGAAGAATTATCAAAAATTCCAAAGCTATATGTCGCAGAGAATATCAGAGGCGATATCATGCTCAAAGTGTGGGAAGCCAACATAGTAGAAAACAAGAAAATAGCCAAATAAATCAAAGACGATTGGGAAGAAATCTTTGATTTGTTGGACAAGGGATTATTAGGTATTGGAAGAGACAATTGCATTGGGCAATTAGGACAAATAAACATTGTAAGACACTATTTGAATTTCAAAGAGGGTTTGAACGAAATTTAGATGGAAATTTCACAGTTAAAGGAAATGGATGTTACCCTAATAGACAGGTGGCTGGTGAAGCCAAACTTAAAATTTCAATCAATTAAGTTTGATGGTAAGGGGATTGAATACCGGCTTCCAAAAATTCATAATTGTTTTTATCTATTTGAAGAAAAGGATTTTCCAGAGCCTCCCAGAAATTTTGTACACTTTCTTGAAAAATGTATTGAATGTATCAGGTCAAAAGAAGGAGATACTTCAATAAAACAATGAAGTATCATTTTGAAAACTTATATTATCAAGACGATAGGAAAATAAAATATAATCATGCAAAGGGTTGAGGTTTGCATTTTTGTAACTGTTTGCCCCTAGGAGTTAGGAAATCACCAACCAACAATCATTATTGATCTGGTATAAGTATAATTTTAGGAGATTGAAAGAAGGCTTTTTTCTTGGTGCATTGTAAAGAAGAATTTGAAGATATTTTGGAATTAATACAAATACAGATTGAAGATTCTAGATCTGGTCAAGTTTGAGTTATGTGTTTCTCTGTTATTTCATATTTCATATATCTCTTTGATGAATGATTAACTACAATTTAGTACAACCTCTACTGTGGTTTTGATTGTTTATAGTTTTTCCTCTGTATCGACTATCAGCAAGTACAAGACCTGTGAATGTTTTAGATTCCAATATCATATGCTTCATTAAGATTTTTTTCTAACTATTATCTTCTTCTGTCACAAAGTGAGATTCATATTTAATTGATGCCTCACCTTGTTCGACAACTTTATGTTTTCTTTTCATTTCATGCATATTCCCTTTTCAAAATTTAACTCAGATACCATAAATGGCCTTTAGTTCGTCATACTATTAATTCAAGGTTTTGGATTTCTTCTTACATTTTTTGAAGCAGAAATAACGATCCCTTTATCCTTTCAGTCTTTATCCCTCATGACTGTTCCAGTTACAAGATAGCTCGATATCGAGCCTGGAAAATCAGATCAAATGAGCATTGCCTTAAATTTATTTAACACTTTCTTACAGACATAAAATAACCGGGTTGAGTTAGAATGTTCATGGGCAGTAATTGAAAGAGATATTAGTATCCAGGAAAACTGGGAAGCTAGAAAAATACAGTTAAGGAACCAACCATATCCCTTTTTGTATAACTAACTTTTCTATCCTTATCTTTCTCTACATTTTTGGATGGCTTGACGATATACTTTAGAGCCCTAAATTATAAACTCAGGAACAACATCTTTTTGGCATCGTTGCCGGGGACCGAAGAAACAAAGCTTTTCCCTAGGAAGAACGACATTGATGCTTTATCTCTTTGATAGTGAACAAAGATTGAAAACCTTATAAGGCTACCTTTATCTTTCACTTGGCAACTCCACGATAAATAAACTGGATTTTAACCGAAAGAATACCAAGAAAAACCCAGACAACAAACAGACTTCACTTGTTCTCGATCTAGAAAAAAATTTAAAATCAAGAAGATATCTTAATCAGACTGTATCATCAACAAATAAGTTTTATCAACCTAAAATTACAAAGTCGAACACTAGAGGTATTTTTGAAGGATTGATTACCCCACCTCCTTGCGAGGGATTACCTGCTGATATGATTGCAACCATTGAACCTGGTTTAGTCTCGCCTAATTTTAAAACTGAGATTTTCCCAATCGTTTCTTTCACCAATAGAGGTAAAATATCCTCATCACTTCCCACTTCTATTGACACCTCTTCACTTGACGAAGTTCATTTTCCTATCTCTCATAACTCCTATGATCATCCTATTTTTCTTGACATGAATCCTATTTATTCTCCTTTATATTCACTCTATGAGTCTAAAGAAACTAGTCCACTTTTCCCTAATTCCCCTTCCTCAAGTTTCCTGTCCCTTGATAACCAATTTCTTGAAACCTTTGCTCATAGTCTCCAAGAAACAACCTCTAAATTAACAATGGTTGCGATTTGAGGAGGCATTGTAGGAGGTGGTGTTGGAGGAGGAGGAGTGGGTGGCCAAGTACCACCCCCTTGAATATTTGCAAAGGTGGCTGCTAGATATTCTCCTTTGGTCCTCCCAGTTCCCCTCCATGACTTACTAAAAACTACATGAAAAATCTACCAAAATTCATAGGAGAGGGTGATTTGACTACAACTGAACACATCAATTTCTTTGACCAATTCGCCAACATCCTTGGACTTGAACATGAAGATGTCTACTCGAGACTCTTGGTTCAGAATTTTGAAGGTCAAGTAAGAACCTGGTTCCAAGGTCTGGTAGCAGGATCTATACCATCATATGAGGAACTTGAAAATGCTTTTATTAGGCAGTGGGGGCAAAAGGAAAGACCATCTCTATTATCTAATTGAATTTGGGGCTCTAAGAAAGAAAAACTCTGAATCGGTTCTCAAGTTCACCTAGTGGTTCAATAAATTGTATAATAAGATTCTGGCCGAGGTCAAACCCTCCCAACCTATGACGAAAGTAACCTTCGATGGAGATTTCAACCCTAATTTCTCCCTGTTATTGAGGGAGAAGAGATCGGTAAAGCTCGCCAAGATGCAAGATGATGCCTTAGAAATTGAGTCAAACATGATGGCATCAGGAAAGTTGAAAATCAAATTTGAAATTGGAAACAAAGAAACCAGAAGATATAGAGATCAAGGGGGGTCGTCTGGATCAGGAAGATCTTTTTAAGACAAAATGGACGACATGGAGAGAATAATCAAAGAGCTTTCAAATAAGATCTCATGAATGGAAAAAGATCAAGTGAAGAATGAGAATTTTCCCAGAAAGGATTTCAAAAGGAATCCTAACCCTCAAAATCCACCAAGACAAATTAAGAATGAGGATAAAAAAATCCAAACCCCTTTAAAAGAGAAAACTTTATAGGAGGATAAGATGTGGACGATTTTGAGGAACTAGAAGAAGACATTAATAATGTTGGTGATGATTGCCTACAACCTTTTTTAACGAGGCAAGATTATGAAAAATATGTAACTACAAATGATAGATCTGAGAATAATAAAAACAATGATATTATTGAAGATTCAACCTCTCAGGGAATCACAGATGATATAATGACCGAAATCCACCAAAAGTACAATCTAAGGCCTAGAAACAAGAGCCTTGCAACTCCCCATTGAAAAATATTTTGCCGAGGTGTGAAACAGACGAGTCAGTTTCAAAAAATGCTGAAAAACAGACGAGTCAGTTTCAAAAAATGCTGAAAAATAGACTATAAGAACTAAGACCACTGACACACAGCCTACCAAGACAAATTCAGTGGAAACATCATCCATAAACGAGCAAAAAACGGAGGTCCCTGTAATTGAAACTAAAACCTCACAACAAAGTAAAGCTGAAAAGAAGGGGTTAGAAACCCAAACTATAGAGATTGACAAATCAATAGGAATTTTTAATTTGGAAAATAAAATAAATAAAATCAAAATCATTATACCCCTTGTCAAACTGGAAAATAATCCAATTTACAGAAAACAAATCGCCAAATTAATTAGTTTTTCATAAAACAAAAGCCAGGCTGATGTTATAAATTTAGAAGATGACAAGCCTAACATAATTTTTGGCCCACATTTAGAAGCTGTCAAAGACATTGTTTCCCATTTTTATATCACACTGACTGTGCACGTTCACTTGCTCCATAATTTCATGTTAGATTCTGGAGCCTCTCATAATGTAATGCCTAAATCCATCATGGATAGACTTGGTCTTGAAATCACCAGACCTTATGGAGACTTATATTCATTCGATTAAAGAAAAGTTAAGTGTATAGGCATGATAAAAGATTTAGTTGTTAATCTTGCACAAATACCTGTGAAACGCGTTCTAATGGATGTGGTTGTCATTGATATACCCCCAAAGTATGGTATTCTCTTATCCAGGTCTTGGGGCACTAAATTTGGAGGATCCCTCCAACTCGACATGAAGTATGCCACGATCCCGGTCTTTGGAGGACAGTTCACGTGTTTGTACAGAGAAACCAGGTTAGCATTCACGGTAACTGACCCACATAACCCAAATAACTGCCATGTTTACATTGTTGATGAAGATTTAGGCAATTGTATTTTATCTATCGAAGACAATATTGATGTATGTATAGAGGAAAGTTGTACAGAAAATAAAAAAGAAAAAGAAAAACTAAAACAGCATGTATATAGCACTGGTGTTTGGAAAATGTTTTTTGATGGTGCCTCAACTTATTTTGGGGTAGGAGTTGGGTTTCTTTTTGTGGTACTTGGTGAAAAATGTTTTATACCTTTCTCTTATAGATTACAGTGGAACATTGAACGCACTAACAATGTATGCGAGTATGAAGCCTTAGTGTTAGGATTGGAATATTCCAGGAGAATGAAAATTAAAAACTTGGAAGTCTTTGGCGATGCAGAGCTAATCGTGAAATAGGTAAATTGTCAATACCAGGCCAAACATCCTAGGTTAAGGTCATACCAAAACTGTGCTTGGGATCTGATCGAAAAAAATTTCTCCTTTGTTAATGTCAATTATATTCCAAGAGAATAAAATCAAGAGACGGATGCATTAGCCAAAGCGGCTTCAATGTTCACACCTCCCACTGCTTTCGAATTAAAATACCATATATTAATGAGACATAGGTATTCCATACCAAATAACATACAACATTGGCAATTTTTCGAGGACGATGAAAAACTATGAAATTTTTTGGAGATAGTAGATGACTTTGCCGAAACACATGCCAACCAAGAAAATTAGAATGACCCTATTTGGATCATGCAGGAAGGCGAAGACCCCAAAGAGTTTCAAGATAAAATTGCTAACCACCGGATGCATGTTTTAAAAAATAATTAGATACCTAAGGGTTTGATCCCCTTAGAAAGGCTATTTAATTATGATGACATCCCTTTGAAGTCTACCTTACAGCCTCAACCATAGGAGGTTGAGGAATGCGATATAGGTACCAAAGAAAAACCTAGGTTGGTGAAATTATCCAAATATCTGTCTCCCAAAACAAAAAGTAAGTATGTTGAGTTTCTTAGACAATATAAAGACATTTTTGCTTGGTCTTATGACGAATTGAGAACTCATGACACTACTATAATGGAACATAAAATTCCCTTGAAACCAGGTGTCAAACCTTTCAAGAAAAAAATCAAGCAGATTAACCCTATCCTACTACCGGTAAGAGAAAAAGAAGTCAAAAAACTTCTAGATGCTAAAATCATTGTCCCACTAAGATACTATGAGTGGTTAGCCAATTTAGTCCCAGTAAGAAAGAAAAACAGTGAGATCAAGCTATGTGTAGATTTTAGAAACCTGAATCAATCATCACTTAAGGACAATTATCCATTACCTAAGATGGATCATATTTTATAAAAAGTATTTGGAGATAACAAAATGTCTATGATTGACGGTTTTTCAGGTTACAATCAAATTGCAGTACATCAATATGACAAAGAAAGAACTGCATTCACTACCCCTTGAGGTACCTTTATGTATGACAAAATGCCTTTTCGTTTAATGAATGCAGTGGAAACTTTACAACGAGCCATGGATATTGCTTTCATGGGTGAAAGAGATAAGTTTGTCATTATCTATCTTGATGACCTGACTGTTTTCTCTAAATTTGATGCAAAACATATAACACACCACAAACAAACTTTCGAGAGATGTCGCAAATTTGGTTTGTCACTTAATCCCAAGAAATCCCATTTCGTAATGCACGAAGGTAAACTTTTGGGTCATATAGTGTCTAGAGATGGAATCAAAATTGATCCCAAAAGGGTCGAGGCGATAGATACCATAAATATTCCTAGAAACATAAAAGAGATTCAGTCTTTTTTAGGAAAAATAAACTTCTTGAGAAGGTTCATCCCTAACTTTTCCGAAACTGTAAAGTTGATTACATATATGCTTAAAAAGAACAGTTAGGTGAAGTGGAAAAACAAAGCCAAAGCACCATTTCAACATATCAAGAAAGTAATAATCGAAGCACCAGTCCTGGCAAGACCCGATTACACAAAAGAGTTTTTGATTTTTTCTTTTGCCTCTGAATATACAATCACAGTTGTATTGTTACATAAAAATGAGGAAGGTTTTGAGCGACCTATTTGATTTTTTAGCCGAAGTATCAGAGACGCTGAGATGAAATATGACATATTGGAAAAACAAGCTTATGCAATGGTTAAAGCTCTCAAGGCTTTCAGAACCTACGTATTGCACTCAAAGATCATTGCTTATGTGCCTTCAAGTTCTTTTAAAGATATATTGGTGCATCCAGACAACGACGGAAGAAGAGGTAGGTGGCTGGCTAAAATTCAGGAGTTCGACCTGAAAGTCAAACCAACTAAAATTATCAAAGGTCAAGGTTTGGCCAATTTGCTAGCCGAATCAACTCTAAAAGCACTTGGGATAAATCAACTGCAAGAGAATGAGGGATTTCTAGAAATAGATGAGATCGACATCACTGCACCCACAATCGAGATTCAAGACAAGTTCTCTACTTCAGTCTGGTATCACGATATTGTTTCTTATCTACTGACCCTTCAATGTCCAAGTGAGTTAACCCCATCTAAAACTAGGACACTGAAGTTACACGCTGTAAAATATTATATCACAGATGTTAAATTGTATTGGAAAGCCCCCTGGGTTTTCTATTGAGTTGCTTAGTCGAGGCCGAAACAGAAAGGGTTATAGATCAATTCCACATGGGAGTGTGAGGAGGACACCATGCTTGGAGGGAAACAGATTATAAAATCTTAATATCCGAGTATTACTGGCCTAAATTATTCACATATGTAAACACTAAAGTACGAACTTGTACTCCTTTTCGGTTGTTTACAGGAAAATAGAAAGTCCCAGCTTTACCTTTAGTTTTGGTTAAAACCAAAGCTCCATTTCAGCAATGGGGTCTTGATTTCATTGGAGAAATTCATCCACACTCTAACACACAAAACAAGTGGATTCTAACTGCTACAGAATATTTCACTAAATGGGTTGAAGCTATTCCCACGAGAAATTCAACTGTCTCAGTAGTAATCAGTTTCCTAGAAGAAAATATTTTATCCAGGTTTAGTTGTCCCCGAAAGATAGTCATCGATAATGGCCAAGCATTTAATTCAATGCCCATGGTAAGTTTTTGCCAAAAACACAACAACATATTAGGACACTCCACAACTTACTATCCACAGGGTAATGGTCTAGCTGAATCATCAAATAAAAGTTTGATTACCGTGATAAAAAAAGTTTTGACTGAAAATGAGAAAGCATGGCATATCCATTTAAAATATGATCTATGGGCTAATAGGATAAGTACCAAAAGATAAATTGGGATTTCCCCTTTTCAGATGATATATGACACCGACGTTATTTTACCAATAAATCTTTCTATGCCCGTAATGAATCTTTGGCAAGATTCAAATGAAGAACCCAATGATGTTACCAGGAGGATAAACCAACTGGTTGAAGTTCAGCAAAATCAGGGCGAAGTAAACGAATGGTTACAAATATATCGGGATAACATGAAGGCCTAATTCGATCGAAAAGATAAAAATAGAGATTTCCTCCCTGACAATCTGGTCCTGAAATGGGAAGCCAGGAAATAAGACACTGGTAAACATGGCAAGTTTGATCCAACCTGGTCCGACCCATACAAGATTTCAGCTTCTGAGGGATTTTTTTTTTTTATTGGAAAATCTAGATGGAGACATTCTCAACGCCCCTGTAAATGGGCGACACCTTAAACAATTCATGCAATAATGTGTTTCTAAACTCTCATTGTACATACCAGTTTTTTTCATGCTTACTTTATAGTTCCATTTCTTTCGGTAAGTTTTTTATTAAAAAAAAAAAAAATTGATTCATGAGATTTCATGACAATTAGTATTCTAATTTATTTCGCGGGAAAGTTGTTGACCAACCAAGAGACTAGAGATGTTAAAAAGTTGACAGGCACGGATAAAATGTATTAAATGTATTTTGATGAAAAAGGTAATAAATTAATATCCTTTTTGGCCGGCAACATAGGAGTTACCAAGGTATGAGATTCTGGTATGAAAATTCAAGCTAAATTACCCTAAGAGATACAAATGAATAAATCATTAGTTCAATTGATTCTAATGTTATCACTGAAATTTTCAAAACAAGGAAGTAAAAAAGAAAGGGGGACTTAAGGAAAAGTTTTAAGAACTGACTAAGAAAATATTTAAGAGTGTTCATGTGTGCAGAAGTTTTTCTGAACCCCTTTACTTTCCCTTTAGTCACGGTAAGGCCCACTTCTCGCATGACCCTGGATGTTTTATCATAAGTTCCTTGAGAAAATAAAGGTCTCACTTTGGTTCTAAAAATTCTCAAACAAACCTTTAAAAACGAGAATAGGTTGAGTTTATAGTTATTTAACTTTAGTTGAACCAGAAGTATGTCTAGGTTAATCCTAACCTTATTAGCCTTCCTAACATAAATAAACTGATTGGTTTTTCTCAAGGAAATTCCTTAAAAAGATGTCAAGAAGTTTCCCTCAAGAATTTCCATGAAGCCAATGATTTTTGAAAGTAAGAGAGAAGATTAGTCCAGAACTATTTAAGTGAGTTGACATGCCTCTGTTGTTAAAAAATTCAAGTAGATATCTTCCCGAGTATATTACATATTGATTGATTGCCCCCACTTCATATTAAAAGAAAATATATACAGATAGATGGTGAAAGGAAATTCAATATTGATTGCTCCCATCTAGTCCAAAGAGATGAAGAAAGGAAATTCATTATATTGATTGCCCTCATCTCAACATTTAAATGCTAGAAAACAATGAAGTGGTGAAAGGAAATTCAATATGGGAAATCTGATAACTTCATCGAGGTACTGAATAGGCTCGCTGGCAGTGAAGAAATATCTTTATATTTAGTGAGGCTGTTATACATGATTTACAAGACACTCTGGTAACTTTTCTTCTTTCAGCAGGATTCACGTTATAGGCTTCTGGGATCCCTTAATTTGACACATTAAAATTACTTTACCTTGATGCAAACGGAATCAAGTGGAACGTGGTAGAATGGTTAATTTGGTTTTGATTATCTTACACAGATCTGAGTTCAGTTTTAGAAAAGGAAATCTATTGAGAACCCAACTTGAGATCATCGGATGTTTTATTTTTAAAGAATTTTCAAAGTCAAACATAGCGATCCTAAAATCCTGTTTTGATTTTTCTCCTGGTATGTTTCACAAAGATGAATTATTGACCCCATTTACCCAATGAAGGCACTTGGTCTACATGTTCTTCTCATCCCACAAGGAAAGGAGGTCCCTCGATGGAGCCTAATGTTGACACGAAGTTTTATTTTTTCCCTTTAAACCTTAACCTTCACTTTTTCCTAGTCATGGAGCTGCCCTTAGTCCTAAAAAAGAGTAAAAAATCTTTCGATTTTTCGGGTTTCGAGATTCAGATTTTCACGAGGTATGATATTTAGTTAGCAACTCCAGAGTCTCGATGCCGAAATCCCGAAAAGGCTTTGTATTAAAGTAATAAAAGAGAAAAAATAAAAAAACGGGTGTTATAAGTTGCGATGCGCGTTTCACAAAGTACCCTTTAGTCGTGATTAATTAAACCCTTAAACAAAATAAAAAATTCATTAATCTTTTGTGATTTGGATTTTCCTGTGTCAAGGTTCTTTCAAAACATCGACCCTCGAATGCCCGATCCCCGAATCTCCGAAAACAAGAAATTAATTACTAATCTCGATCAATTAAAGAATTATACAAGTGATTAGCGCCTAAATTAATCCCATCGCAATTTCATGATTCAGGGTTTGCTTATGACATACTTCTTGGGTACAGGATCCCCAAAATTCCAAAATGCGAAATCACGTTTTTTTTTTTTAAGTTTGAAACTAAATTAAGTTAGTTTAAAACGGGATTAATAATGACTAAACTACTTTTTGCATTTCACATTTTGGGATGTGTTGAAAGCAGTCCTTTCGAAACTCCATTTTGAAATCATTGATACACGACAGTATTAATAATGGACAAATGGAGATATTTTTGACATAAGGCATATCTCCAGGTGTATCTTCCTCACTAAAACATTAACTCCTTATCGCCCGTGACAGTACGCTCATTGTAAGACAAGATAACGCTCAAAGGAAAGAATGCACAGAGGCTCTGTTGAGCTCCAATCTACCCAAGTAAATTAGAGTGCATTTATTATCAATCCGGTGTTTGTAAGACTTCGAGGCATGTCCAAAGTATATGGATTTTAGAGATAGTTTTTATCTTTT
>JZKD02S1902844.1:1254802-1275295 GCA_000966675.3 Picea glauca | reverse complement strand
AAATCCTGTAATTTCTGCTAAATTTCCAATTTTAATGCAAAAATTTAGAAAATTCAATTCTGAAGTTAAAGGATGACAAATATACCTTGGATAGGTTGTTTTATGGGAAATGTGGGATGAAATGAATGTAAAATGGACAAATAAAGAGGAAAAAGTATGGTTTATGGAAGCACAAAAATCGACTCAACAGGCTCATCAAACATACTCGGACATAATAAAAAACTGGTGGAGACACCCAGCAAAATTCAGGGCCGATACCCATAACATTTATGCCATAGCCTCATTGAACAAGTACATGGTCTATGTGGCTATGATGCTATGTAGACTTTTTGGGAAGAAAAGTCCTACCCATTTTCCTGCAGAATGGGTGCCCCTTTTACATGAAGCAGTCGAAGGCTATAGCTTCAATTGGAACAAAATTCTATGAGATAACCTAGATGAGGAGGTTATGGAGTATCAAATCGTGAGATCCAATGGACAACTAGTATCCTTTTACATGTTGGCATACATCATGGACATTATATTTTTCACGACTCCTTTCCCTTTGATGAATTGGAGTTGGAACCCAACCTACACTAAACCTATTCATGAATATCATTCTAAGCTGTGGGACGAAAATGCTAAGTATTCTTCTTACGAAATTTTTCATTTCATGGTGATATCAGTGCATCAGATTTTGTATGGTTGTGGACCCCCCCGTATTTCAGAGTCAGTCATAGGAAACCTCAAGGCAGTTGTCGATTGGTTTATTGAGGAGAATTTCTCTGATATCAGGGTTTTTAGATGTTTTATCCCTCCTCATGCACTTTCAAAATTCCTCCCTGAAAAAATGGTGTGTAGGGAGGTAGCTCATCAGATAATAATAGGCGGTATTGAGATAGAATGGAAGAGAGCTCAAAAGAATTTTTGTCCAGTCTTTCCCATATAGACTGGAAGGCTTTCACTTCTCAACCTGGTTCATTCCAAATTTGAAGCTGTAGCTCTAGAGGAGGTCAAGTTGGTGGATCTCGAACATAGGAAACACGACCCTTATCAAATAGTGGGAAGCCACATGGCTCATTGTGGCATGAAAGCGTATGAACACGAGGAATCCCCTCACGATGACATTTTCAAAGGGGTCAAAACCTATGAAGAGGTCTTAGACAGGGTACAAACATTACCATCTGACTTGCAAACTAGTTTTCTAACCTTCCAGAAGGTTTTCCCAAGGTATTGTAGGGAGAAGAAACAACACCTCCTCCAGAACAAGAAAACATCCCCCCAGGTTTCGGACATAAATCATAGGATAAAGAAGACACCAAGGAAAATCCACAGGGTGCCAAAGGATCTTCACAAAACAAACAAGTCCCACAGACAGAGAATCCAGGAGCATAAATAGAAAGAAGGTATGGGACACCTCCCGAGTCCATTCAATCTACTCCCCCTTCATTATCTACTATTCATGTTGATACCCCCAAGACAATAGGGGAAATAAAATCCATAGAGTTGGGTAATCCCATTTCTTCCTTGACCCCTTTACAGTCTACTTTTGGGCTCCCTCAGATAGGAGTCATATATGATAGTGACCTCGACCTTATCTCCAGAGAAGAAATACCTCCCATTTGATTTCTTTTTCAGTAAAAAGAGGAAGGATGTATTAAAAAAAGAGATGTATATGAGAGAAGGTGGTATGGTAAAGAAACATAGGGTGTTGGTAGATGGGAAAAACTTGGAAGAGGGATATTTCTCTACAGAGGTGGCGGGCTCCATGGGAGCTCTGGCAACATCAAATCTATTCACCATTGGAAATATGAGAACAAGGTTGAAACAGAGTAACCACAGGATAGTCCAATAGAAAAATCAACTAAAAGATACCGAGAAAAATATCAAAGAAGAAATAAATAAAGGTATAGAGTAGGCCAGAGCTGCCGACAAGCAAGAAATTCAATCGCTTAAGTCAAGTCTAGACGAGATGAACAAGAAGGTGCAGACTAACCAAATACATGTTATTCTGCAAGAAGAATCAGTAAGACAACTACAGACTAAATTCAATTCAATGAAAGGCCAGGTTATACATTTGGAAGTTTTCCAGGACCAGACACTGGAAATACATACAAAGATAGAAGTCAAGCAACAAAGATTAATCTCCTAAGTAGAGATTATTCAGAATTATTTTCAAGAAGTAAGCAATGCTCTTGATAATATTATTTTTAAAGAAAAAGAAGCTAAAGAAGTAAGGGCCACTTTTCAAAAGGAAGTTGTATGTTCATAAAATGAAGAAGTGTCAAAAATTCCAAAGCTATCTGTCGCAGAGAAGATCAGAGGCGATATCATGCTCAAAGTGTGGGAAACCAACATAGTAGAAAACAAGAAAATAGCAAAAGAAATCAAATACGATTGCGAAGAAATCTTTGATTTGTTGGAAAAGGGATCATTAGGTATTGGAAGGGACAATTTCACTGGGCAATTAGGATAGATAAACATTGTAAGACACCAGTTGAATTTCAAAGAGGGTTTGAATGAAATTCATATGGAAATTTCAAAGTTAAAGAAAATGGATGTTACCCTAATAAAAAGGTGGCTGGTGAAGCCAAACATAAAATTGAAATCAATTAAGTTTGTTGGTAAGGGGATTGAAGACTGGATTCCAAAAATTTAGAGAAAATTTTATCTATTTGAAGCAAAGGATTTTCCAGAGCCTCCCAGAAATTTTGTACACTTTCTTGAAAAATGTATTGAATGTATCGGGTCAAAAGAAGGAGATACTTCTATAAAAAAAATGAAGTATCATTTTGAAAACCTATTAAGACGATAGGAGAATAAAACATAATCATGCAAATGGTTGAGGTTTGCATTTTTGTAACTGTTTGCCCCTTGGAGTTAGGAAATCACCAACCAACAATCATTAGTGATTTGGTATAAGTATAATTTCAAGAGACTGAAAGAAGGCTTTTTCTGGGTGCATTGTAAAGAAGAATTTGAAGATATTTTTGAATTAATACAAATACATATTAAAGATTCCAGATCTTGTCAAGTGTGAGTTATGTGCTTCTCTGTTATTTCATATTTCATATATCTCTTTGATGAAGGCTTAACTACTATTTAGTACAACCTCTACTATGGTGATTAATTATTCTTGCAATTTGATCATTTGCTATTTTTCCTCTGTATTGGCTATCAGTAGGTACAATACCTGTGAATGTTTTAGATTTCAATATCATATGCTTCATTAAGAGTTTTTCTAACTATTTTCTTCTTCTGTCACAAAGTGAGATTCCTCTTTAATTAATGCCTCACCTTGTTCGGAAACTTTATGTTTTCTTTTCATTTCATGCATATTCCCTTTTCAAAATTTAACTCAGATACCAGAAATGGCCTTTAGTTCATCATACTATTAATTCAAGGTTTTGGAGTTCTTCTTACATGTTTTGAAGTAGAAATAGTGAGCCCTTAAAGTAAAACACAAGAATTTATCCTTTCAGTCTTTATCCCTCATGACTGTTCCAGTTATAGGACAACCCGATATTGAGCCTGGACTATCAGATCAAACGAGCATTGCCATAAATTTATTTAACACTATCTTACAAAAAAAAAATAACCGGGTTGATTTAAAATGTTCATGGGCAGTAATTGAAAGAGATATTAGTATCCAAGAAAACTGGGAAGTTAGACAAAGATAGTTAAGGAACCAACCATAGCCCTTTTTCGTATAACTGACTTTTCTATCCTTAGCTTTCTCTATCTTTTTAGATCCCTTGACGGTATACTTTAGAGCCTTAAAGTATAAACTCGGGAAAAACACACGAGATGCATTTCCATCACCAAGACCTGCATGAATCATAAAAGACAAATTCTTTATATGAGTAACTAATATATAAGCAAATAAACATGCATTTAGTTATGTAAAATACTCTAGAAAAAACTTAAGTGGTCGCATTCCTTAATGAGCTTCTCTTTGTTTCGAGAATAGGTTATTCTCTACTGAACAGAGACAACCACATGAAGGTGGAAGCTCATATGGCCCCTCCCCCCCACTACACATGGCTCTCAATTCCCCATACCCAACAAATGATTTTGTTTATATAGAAAACATATAGACATTCATGCATAACTAGGATAGTCATCAAAAGATATGTGTAGATTTTTAATGACAAAAATCAGCAAGCTAATATTCTGTCAAACACTTAGCAACCTAGAGATAACTGTTTTCATAAATTTCAGAAATGCATAAACTCACATTCAAAAATTTCCACAAGCAGAAATACACATTGCTAAGAAAAATAACAGCGAAAATAACACAGTGGACAACAACCCATAACATCCAGAAATTTAGGAAAATGCCAGGGAAAACCCCAATGTGGGGAAACCCAACGAGAGATATTGAGATCTATTATTCAACTTCAAGAAAGTACATATCAGCAGCAAAATAACATTTCTAGCCAAGGAAAATACCTCACAACACCAAATATGTCCCACAGAAATCTTCCTCGTTTTACATGCCAAAATTGTACTACTGTACAACCTCCTCCTTGCCTCATTTTTCATGCCCACATTCAATAGTATGGATTGTTTCATACGACCCAGAAACAACCACAAAATTCTGAAATTCGCCTTGAAAATCATGCTTGAAATGCCTCTATTTCCATGCCAAATCCGTACAGTTGTAAGGATTGTATGGAATCATATGGACTGTATAGACTATACGGATCCGTACAGTACGACCTCCCATAGCAGAAAAATATTTCGGCTCAAAAAAAAAAAAAACTTGGGATTCGTGCCCTCCTTCCTTGGAAAATGTGCCCTCTTTGCTGCTCACTTTCCTCCCTCAAGATTACTCAGAAAATCTAACTAAACTCCTCTTGTCTTCTCGGTGTCTTCTCAACTTTGACATGTCTTGCACACTACCCAATGCATTCTTTTATAATCTAAAAATGACATTTCCCCCCCCAAAGTGTCTTTTCACCTTCTCCAACCCTAGATCCAAAGGCCAAGATTAGATCTTGCCTTTTTCAAGATCAAGGGTCATGATCCATTCCCTCCAAAATGTCTCATTTAAAATTAAAGTGAATTTTACTTTATTACATAAGTGCTTTATGAAAATAAAGTCACTTTAAAAATAGAAGGTACACTTTATTAAAAAGTCACTTTAATAAATGAACCACTCAAAACAACTTTATAAAAACTATTACAAAGTTAAGTGCCTGGTAGTGTAAATATTAAGGTAACATTTGCATACAAGACAAAACATGCGGAGTACCTCCCGAGCTAAAAAGCTAACAATATGAACATATAAACATTGAAGCATAATGTTGTAATTCATATAAACAATGTTTCAAACTAGAAACATTGATAAACATCCAAATACAAGTCATGAATATATACATCTAATTTTTCTTTGATTTATGTTTTTTTACATTCATAAAATTGACAATTGGGGTATCATAATCATCCAAGGACATTGTATTTCTTGTGCCCTATCCTTCTATTTTTTGTGTTTCCATGTGCTCATGTACCATACTTATGGTACGTCGCTTAGAAGGGCATCGAGGCATTTGTGCAGGGTCACAAATTGCAACAACGAAAATGATCATATCGATATGTTGAAATATAATTGAAATAACTAATTCATTATTTTGATTAACATTACACTATTGATTTTTACCTGTTTGTGTAGTTGTGACAGTTGGTGCATTAATTTATTGTTCACTTGGTTCCTCTCACAATTCACCCTCCTGAACTACGTGCTCTTCAATTTTGAGAAGATAATATATAAGTATAAGTTAGGAAATAAATATCTACAATCACAGTAAATATTTCTAATTCTGAAGCATACATACCAGAATGGGTACTCTTCTCCCCACTATTATTGGACATGTGCACCCTTGTATGATGTGGTGTCTGCTGAATACCACTAGATTCACTGTTGCAGTAGCACTGTTGCTTGAAAACAAACATAAATACTTAGTTAAGGGTGATATAATAAAATATGAATAGACTTTACAAGCATGCTACTGCGGTTTCCTTATTCATTTTATTTACCTGTGTGGCTAGGGAGAATGGAGTTTGGCCCAAGCTTTTCCTATATTCAATCACACTTTTAAAACCGTGCTTGTAACTAAGATTTAGGTCCTCCTTGGTGGCAACAGTTTCGAACATATTTAACTACAATGCATAACACCATTAAAAATACCAATAACAAAAACATATATTTGTTCGCTACTGTTAAATAAATATTAACCACAGTCAATCATTTAAATCTTACGATTCGAGCTTTTAGTTTTCCATAGCCACCCTGGCCTAGTTTATGTTGCCTGTGCTTTTCCACTCTAGCCTTGGTTGCTTTGGAGGTGTCTGCTAGCCTACATATGGAATTTTTGAAAAACATTAGATATCAAAATTGTTACTTAAAACAAGAAAGAAAAACATAAATGAGCATATTTCGCTAATAATATGACATGTGTTGTACCTCGCTTGACCAACTCGTGGATGTCTTCCTTGTTTTTTAAACAAGTTATCCTTTGCATCCTCTATCAGGGCCTTCCACTCTTTCTCCAGAACCATGGGAGGGAGCTCATGCTTGAGGTCTAATTACAATTTCTCCCTATATTGAGACCTGGTATATTTTAAATTCTCGTTGGCTAACTTTGTAACCACTTTCTTGTTGAAAGTGTTGTCGAATAAGTTTACCATGCAGTCTATTAAATAATCTTTCTTTTTTCTATCTTAGCCATTCCACCCTGTGCGAATGGTGGAGCCAAAAAGCTCCAATGCTTTGTCATTTAAGTTTCTATAGAAAACATTGTTTCCTACAGAAACATGTTATCCATTAATTTATAATAATCTCAACAAATGTCCATTTCAATTTCATGATAAAAATGAATCAATTAATTAACAATTACCTGAAATCTTCTGAATCTTAATTGGAACACATGCATCATCCACCAGAAAGGTGACATCTAGTGATCCGGTGATTTTAATTCGTTCTCCTCCATGCATAATAGTTTCCTCTCCATCTATAGTACATTCCTCTCTGAAGTCATGTGGAGTCTTAGGCTTTGGCTCATCATGCTCCGACATGTCATGCTGGTCAAAATCATTGCGCTCATCAATGGATTCGAGGGGAACCTCAGGAGGCTCAAAACCCCTCACTTGTACTTTGCTATGTTGACAGTTTTGTTGCATTGGACCATCCTTGCTACCTATAGCAGTTGCAAGATCGACAAGTTCCAGGCATACGGGGTTTAAAAACCCCTACAAACGGAAAAATTTACTTTACTAGATAATATAGAAAATAAACAAAAATATGGATATGAAATTGTCATAGCTGATAAAAATATGTGAAGATGTCACTTACCCCAAAATTAGTTACTATATTTGGTAGCTCTACAATTCTTTCCTTGTCCTCCTGTGTGAGGGGTCTTTTGCTAAGCAAAACTAGATATTCTATGTTAGCCTTCTTCAAGTCCTTCGTTACAGTTGTTATTGGGTCAGTGGAATAAAATATTTTGTCCTCATCAATATCCTCAGTGGGAGCCTTTTCCACGTTGACCATGCCACAATACATTGATGAATAAAATTAATGAGATGAACTTTAACATTTGAGAAATTTAGTTATTGTAGTCATCATTTATTACTGTATTTAACATTTACCTGTTGAGGCACAACAGGTGCATTTCCATGGTCACCCTGGACATATGTAGCGGGTGATTTTTGGCCACGGTCACCCTTGACAAAAGTTGACACAATAAATCAATCAACAAAAGTTATGAAATTCACCTGTAACATTTAAAACATGAAATATTGGAGTGATATCAGAAAAAAAAAAATAATGAAATTTCAGAATTTAGTTGTTGTAGTCATAAGTTGTTACTGTATTTAACATTTACCTATTGAGACACAACGGGTGCCTTTCCATGGTCACCCTGGATATATATAGCGGATGATTTTCTTCCACGGTCACCCTGGACAGAAGTTGACACAATAAATCAATCAACAAAAGTTACGAAATTCACCTGTAACATTAAAAAAATGAAATATTGCAATAATATCAGAAAAAAATAATGAAATTTCATAAATTTAGTTGTTATAGTCATAAGTTGTTACTGTACTTAAAATTTACCTGCTGAGGCACAGCGGGTTCCTTTCCACGGTCACCCTGGACAAATGTAACGGGTAATTTTCAGCCATGGTCACCCTGGACAGAAGTAGACACAATAAATCAATCAACAAAAGTTATGAAATTCACCTGTAACATTAAAAAAATGAAATATTGCAGTAATATCAAAAAACAAATAATGAAATTTCAGAAATTTAGTTGTTCTAGTCATAAGTTGTTACTGTATTTAACATTTACCGATTGAGGCACAATGGGTGACTTTCCATGGTCACCCTGGATAGATGTAGCCTATGATATCTCACGATCACCCTGGATAGATGTTGACACAATAAATTAATCAACAAGACTTATGAAAGTAATTGTAACATTAAAAAAAGGAAATATTGCAGTCGTATCATAAAATAAATAATGAAAAATGAAATATATGCAGTAAAAAATTGAAATATTGTAGCGATCAATTATAACAATGATTGATCAAAGGTTGATTTGAATGGTATGTAATATATTTACTCACATAGACGCACCCCCTCCATCTATTCGATTTAAGTTGTGATCGATCAACAACAATTCACCTGGAACTGTTGTTTGTGTTGCACATACAAATATACGATTTCCTTCATGTCCCTCAAATATGCAATTCGGTTTCTTAGTTGTTTCCACTGGTCATGTTCTATTTATAAAGCCCACAATGTTTCTAGTAGCTTTTGGCCTTCCATCAATATACATAGTTGCCCCTTTATTTTGATTGTTATCTAGTAGTTGTATATAATTTGCGGAACTCCGTATCTCCGCATACTTTGCATATATCAGACCAACATCAACTAGTGATTGTATTTGTATAATGGTCTGACATACTCCATCAATTTAGTTACAGTGCCATAGCAAACCTTTATGCCATCCATGGAAAATAACCCCAATCCATGTAAGGACGAAGGAGCAATGCAATGCATCCTCCCATTGATGAAGAAATCTGTATCCACTTCAGGTAGCTTCTTAGGCTCCCATCGTTGCACTAGATGTCTATACCTCAAGGGAAACTCAATGTCACCTATTCTCTCAACATCATAATTACATGATCGTCCATTGGCAATAAAAAATTGCATGCGTATACAAAATATTTTCCTTATCTTTTCAGATCTAGTTGATCTAGAACCAGTAGATCTAGTACAACACATATCAATTTCAACCTCTCTTAGTATATCTTGATCATCACTCAAGGAAGATAGATCCAGCAGATACCTATTCAGTGGTACCTACACTCGTTAAAACAAGAAGATCAGTTATCGTGCGAATATAAGTTTGTGGTACCAACACAGTTGCATATAGTTTCATATAGTTGCAATATAGTTGCATATACTTGCATAAGTTGCATATAGTTGCATAAGTTGCATTGTTGCATAAGTTTGCATATAGTTGCATAAGTTGTATATTTGCATATAGTTGCATATAGTTGCAATATAGTTTCATAAAGTTGCATATAGTTGCATAAGTTGCATATAGTTTCATATAGTTGCATAGTTGCATATAGTTGCATAAGTTGCATATAGTTTCATATAGTTGCATAGTTGCATAAGTTGCATAAGTTGCATATAGTTGCATAGTTGCATAAGTTGCATTGTTGAATAAAGTTGCATAAGTTCCATAAAGTTGCATAAGTTGCGTAAGTTGCATGTTGCATAAAGTTGCATAAAGTTTTATCAGTTGCATGTTGCATAAAGTTGCATAATTTGCATTGTTTGTCATAAGTTCCTTGGTCATATGTTTGTCTATGGTAGATGCTTTGGCCAACACATTTAGGTCCCTTCCTTATGAGTTATGACGTCTCTTGGGCCTTGTGCACTAGTTGGGGTATTTTTTAGTTGAGGAGCCTCCCTTGGGTCCCCAATTGTTGTGTAGTTGCATAAATTTGTGTAATTTGCATAAAGTTGCATAGTTGCATGTTGATTTATAAAGTTGGATAATTATTTGGTGGTGTGTAGGAAGAGGCCTAGCACCTTCAAAATGATCATTCTCCTCCAACTATCCAACTTTAAAGTTGCATAAATTTCGTAAAGTTGCGTAAGTTGCAAGTTGAAAAATCAAGGGATTCCACCCACGCTCATTTAAATTTGTTTTTAATCACTTGCCAATACTTATTTTAGTTTGTTGATATTGAACTTGCACATGAGGTAGTTTAAATCTATGAGGATTTTGGATCAATTTTTCAAGCCTAAATTTGATGTGTAAATATTTATGAAGGTATTGGATCCCTTAATGACTCCTTAGTACTGTTGACGAGTTGAAGAAGTTTTGAAATCACCAAGCAACCATGCAGGAAACTCAATGTTGCATAGAATAAGAGTTTAATTTATTTTATGAGTAATGGAGAATTCACATTGTAGAATCTCCTTCAATATTTTTGTTGTTATCTCTATGAAACATTTTGTCAAGAAAACATCTAAGTTGCTGACTTGAAGGACTTGTTGATTTCCCAATCCATCATTTTTACTCATGATAGATAAATCACTAAGTCAGGAGACCAAAAGTCCTTTAAAAGTTAGTAATTGAACCTTCATCATTGAAGTAAGAAAAGAAAGGTGTCAATTTTTTTGTATATTTGGATAATTTAGCCAAGAAAAGGAAACTTTCTTCATTGGGAGGCCAGTGAGTCTCCAAACCTAGTGACTAATCCTTCTTGAGCCTTAAGGTATACAATTTACCCCCAAAAATAAAAATCATTTATTCAGTGACGTCACTCGTTGTCCAAACCAACCGATTGAGGTTATTAACCCTTTCACTCAACAAATTTCCTCCTTAGGGTAAATCACTCACGTTTCCTTATTTGTCCTTATGACCTCTCTTGGGCCTTGTGCACTAGTTGGGGTATTTTCTAGGTTGAGGAGGCTCCATTGGGTCCCCAAACTTCCCTAATCTATTAGGGTGCACTCTTCAATGCATAAAATAAAACCAATTGTTGCATAGTTTCATAAAGTTGCGTAAGTTGCATAAAGTATGTTGATTTATAAAGTTGGATAGTTATCTAGTGGTGTGTAGGAAGAGGCATATCACCTTCAAAATGATCATTCTCCTCCAACTATCCAACTTTAAAGTTGTGTAAGTTGCAAGTTGAGAAATCAAGGGATTCCACCAACACTCATTTAAATTTATTTTTAATCGCTTGCCAATACTTCTTTTAGTTTGTTGATATTGAGCTCGCACATGAGGTAGTTTATATCTCTGAGGATTTAGGATCAATTTTTCAAGCCTGAATTTGATGTGTAAATATTTATGAAGGTATTGGATCCCTTAATGACTCCTTAGTATTGTTGACAAGTTGAAGAAGTTTTGAAATCACCAAGAAACCATGCAGGAAACTCAATGTTGCATAGAATAAGAGTTTAATTTTTTTTTATGAGTAATGGAGAATTCACATTGTAGAATCTCCTTCAATATTTTTTTTGTTATCTCTATGAACCATTTTGTCAAGAAAGCATCTAAGTTGTTGACTTGAAGGACTTGTTGATTTCCCAATCCATCATTTTTCTTCATGATAGATAAATCACTAAGTAAGGAGACCAAAAGTCCTTTAAAAGTTAGTAATTGAACCTTCAACATTGAAGTAAGAAAAGAAAAGTGTCAATTTTTTTGTATATTTGGATAATTTAGCCAGGAAAAGGAAACTTTCTAGGTTGGGAGGCTAGTGAATCTCCAAACCTAGTGACTAAACCTTCTTGAGCCTTAAGGTATACGATTTACCCCCAAAAATAAAAATCACTTATTCAGTGAGGTTACTCATTGTCCAACCAACCAATTGTGGTTATTGACCCTTGCACTCAACAAATTTCCTCTTTGGGGTAAATGACTCACTTGTCTCTATTTCTCCTTATTTCTCCTTTTCTTCATTGTGGTGACTTTATTCTTCTTCCTTTGGTTGTTTTTTTCTTTACTCAATGTGTTTTTCTAGTCTAATCATATCCAAAGTGATACCCACAAGTAGTTGAACATTTTACCCATTTCCAGAGTGATGCACAATACCTAAATCCACAACTAGATTATCACCACCTATATATAAAATCAATTTATATTCCATTGGGGTTTACAAGGTTGCATTTTGAAGTTTTAATGGTTTTCTTTAGTTGGTTGTTGAAAATGAGATTGTGAAACCATATGGAAGTGTATTTTCATCTCTAGATTGAGGATGTCATTTTTCTTGGTTTTCAAAGCTATCCATCAACCAAAAAAATCAATTTCTCACATCATGGTTATTAGAGATATGCAAAGTAGAAAATAAATTGGTCTGGTATAAAACTAAGAGGATATCTGGTATACCTTACAAAGTAGAAATCTAAGCCCATCTAATAAACTAATCCTAGAAGTTAAAAGATTGGTGAAATTACAATGAATAGAGGTACTCACCATTCTTGGTTCCCTTGCAGTCTATCTATGTGCCCTTGCAGTCCCTCTTTGTGCCCTTACAGTGTATCTCCCTTTTGTGCCCTCACATTCTATCTCAATGCCCTCGACTCATTGCCCTCGACTCAGTACCCTCAACTCACCCTCATAGTTTATCTATGTGCTCTCGGCTCACCCTCCAATTCTATCGTCGTTTGCAATCTATATCTATTCCCTCAACTTAACTCACTGTCTATCTCCCTCAACTCATTGTTTGAAGTCTATCTATTCCCTCAACTCACCCTTGCAGTCTATATCCCCTATGTGTGCCCTCGCAGTCGCAGTCTTATATCTCCCCTTTGTGTGCCCTTGCAGACTATCTCCTCACCCTTGCAGTCGCAGTCTATCTCTCCTCCCTGGTAGTGTATCTCATCACCCTCGTAGTCTTCTTTGTGCCCTCAGTTTGCCGCATAGTGATCTCCTTTCCCCTTGGTTGGGTGCACAGTGATATGATCAGTAATGGGTTTTGGGCACGTGCATAGAGGACTCTTTCTTGATGGTGCATTCCTTTGGTCACGTGCTCCCTTACACTCTCAAATGTTGACACAAATATATGTCAATTTTATACCCACTAATGACTAAATCTAGATCTAATGCATGCCCACTAATTTAGTACTTGTAGTGGGTAGATCCAATGCATGAGTAAAATGATATACTATTTGGTGATTAAATATAATGGAAGTATGCACCATGTTGTATTTGTGTTCCAACTTGTTTTTTATATGGATGATGTGAACTTCATGCTTATTCAATTGCATTTGTGCTAAATGAACTCTCATTGTAATGATGAATGTTGCATATTCTAGTTATTATTAGTATGAATGCATAGAAGTATATAATGGGAATGGATACTTATTAATAATATTCCTCATCTCAATGTTTGCATTTCAAAAAAAATAATTTAGGAAATGCAACTTGGCTAAGACCTTCCGTGTTTAAGGGAATGATGTGATAATATTAAACAATGATGCCCTTTGTTGGAAACCCTCATATACATTGGTTTATAACACAATCCAACATGTTGGTGTAGAAAATGGGGTGAAAGACTCATAAAATTTCATAACCATGTCCATTGGGATGCTTCCACAAGGACACTAAACTACCAGCCACAAAACAAGGCAAGCTCAAATTTGGCATATCATATCATTTCATTGATGAAGTAGAGTGTGATGTATTATTAGATGTTTTTGATATAATCTTTAATGGCACCCTCCACAAGAATCTTTTTAAAGTTCTTTTAGTTGTCTCTTAATAGAGAGAAGACTTAATGCAATAGAATATTTCAACTTTTTCTATAACTAGATACCTATGCAACCTTGTCTTCTAAGAATTATTTGCGAGTATAAAATCCTAATTAGCAGTAACTTGTAAATGGATTGAAATTGTTTTAAACTCTTACTACCACTTAATTAATGTAAGAAATTATGTTAGTGATCTAATCATTGTATTAGATCAATTCATTACCTACTATATATCAAACAATCCAAAATTATAGTGTATCTATGTTGAATCTACTTCAAAGTTGGATGAGAAGAGGAGAACCTTGATTGTGTAGTCTAGTGGTTCTAGTTTGTGGTAGTACCTATTGAATTGGAGCTATCTCAAGTACAAGCATAGTTCCTTTCTCTTTTGGTTTTTTCTTTGAAGAGGATGGAGGATGGAGGATGGAGGATTAACAAAGGGCTCTAATGAATTGGGAATGCACTCAATGGAAACTTATGAGCATGGCCTTATGGATAGAAAATGCATATGAGAATACTTTATTTTTCCCATAATTATTCCAACATGAGGAAAATCATGAATATAATATGGGGCATTCAAAATCTAGTAGGGGCTAGAGTGTAGAGCTTCCAAGAAATATCAGAGGTGGGGACAACCCATTTCCAATATGTATTTAAGGGTCTAGAATTAGTCAACATTGCAAACATAGTGAGAATTTGCTTGTATTTTCCAAGGTTTATGGAAGGAATTCAAAATAAATAGTTAATGGACATTTTTGAAAAAGGAGAATTTAAAGAACAATGTATACTATTTTCGATGAGAGAAAAAAGGGTAAAATCATGAAGATGGGTTACACTTTTGCTTGTTTTATGAGAAAAAAAACTGTATTTTCACAAGCTCTTCAACTTAAGGCATACAAAAGTATTTTTTGTATTCAGAATTTCGCTTTACAGTAAAAACAAAACTTGTAAAGAATTTTGTTAGCTTTCCAATGACTATTTTTCAATTTTTTTTTATCACGATTTGATATGTCAATTTGATAGTTGCTTAACAGTATGTTCCTTAAACATGAAAGGAATGATACTGACTAATTGTTTTCTACAACAATGTATCTATTATTAAACTTATGTTTTTAAGAAACGAAATATACTGCAACAATCTACAAATACTCTATTTTATTATGACTATAATTTTGAATCTAACGGATGAATATTATAATTTCTAGAATTTTTTGAAGTTGACCAAGCTGAAAACATTGCAGATTTTAAACACATATTTTTCTACACCTTGTATCTATCTTAATTTTTACTTAAAACTAAAATCTAAATATACTCCTTTTGAAGAGAACAATTTAAGGATTATGAATGTAGTTTTTTCTAAATTTTTCACTGTACATTTTTAGAGATACCGATAATTCATTTCACCAAATCATAATGTCTGTTGAAAATATTATGCAGTGATTTTTTTTAAAAATTAAATAAAATTAGATAAAAATAAAGAAAATAAAAACAAATTATAGGAATTGAAAGTAGATTCAATTTTGGAAATGTTGGTGTCATTTTCAAAACCAAATTGTCAGTATTTTCAGGATTCCCCAAACTTCGAAGTTCAGGTAAGCTTGGGGCAATTCTCTGGTTTTTGTTTTCAGTCCCAATTTCATGTTTTCGGCCGAAACCTAGATTTGAACGGAATTTGTTAAAAATAAATATTTTGGCCGAAATATTCTTACCATGAGAAAATAATTCATCCAAAAAACATTGTACATGAATTTTGAGGGCGTCGTTCAATTTGATGTGCAAATTTTCGGCCGAAAAAATTTCTAGCAACAATTTTTCGGCCGAAAAATTGCCGCTAGGAATTTTTGGGACTCGATTTTCACGGAAGTGTTACCCATCTTCATGATTTTACCCAATACCTCGTCCTAATCGTTGGACTATATAGTTTTATATTATATGGGGCTATATGAACTCATTGAAGAGGATGTGCTAGCCATTCAAAATTAATCTAGGAGCTCTGGAAAAGTCTTAGGTGCATTTGAAATTCTACCTTTCTATGTTTGATCCCTAAAACATATGATCCATACATTTTTTAATATTTCAAGCCAATATCATTATGCAATTATATTTATAAAAACATATCAAAAGTAACAGGAAGGAGGATAAATCATAATCTATCCAAAGCCATTTCTTTTGAATAGTTTGGCTTCTTGAATGAGAGACAAATTCCTTATATTGTGGGGGTTGGCATAAGAAGCTTTCCATTCTACCAAGACAAAGAAAATGGCAGCCTTTGTTATAAAATTATATCTATCAAAGGTATAATGTAGGGTTTCATGGTTATATTTAATATTATTGCGCATACATGTTGGTTTCAATCTTCTAGTGGTTAGTTGGGTCAAAGGTTGTTTAAATTCAATATCATTCTCTATTCTAATTAATGGGTCCACTTCTTTCATCAATCCCTCCAGAAGAACGATATTGATAAATTCAATCCTTCTTTCTTCAATACCATCACCCACTTCTTAAGTCAATATGTAGATTGATAACTTGAAGAACAAGATAATATCCCAATAATTGGTGAGAAGTGATTCATGCATATGCACCAAAATGGAAAATGGATAGTTAAACTCCATGAGATAATCAAATTACTACTATTTTATATAAAAGGAAAGAAACATGAACAACTAACATAGGAAAAATCGATGTTGGAATGACACCATAGAGGAAGGAAGAAATTCTCCATGAGCTCATGGACCCTTGAGCCCTGCAGAGAGGAGACTTCAAAAACAAAGTTTTGGAGATGGTCCCAAAGTTGGGCTAATCATTTGGAAAGGATCTGAGAAGATGTGAAGTGATGTAAATGTGGTGGAAAATGACTAGAGGGTGAGTCAACTAGCTTGTTCAGCATGATTTTACTAGCTTGTTTCGAGATAGGGTTTATGTGCCATTGGGATTACAAGTTTAGTTGGGTTATTGATGAAGGGTAATAGGGCAAAGTTTAAGGGGTTATAAGGATTAAAAATATGTTGTTATATGTTAGAGTGTTCAGTTTTAAGGATTGTAAGAAATATGAGTTAAGGGTTATAAGGAGTTTGGAATAAATGATAAGCAACCACTCAATGTTGGTTTTCCTACCCAAATTTATAATTATGCGCATGAGAGACAGAGGATGGGGGTGCAGAGATATATATATATATTATAGAATAAAAAATGTCTCATGTGGATTTTGTCATTTACCCTGCCTCTTTTTTGTCCCATTATTTTTGTTCCTTACAAGCATCCCTAAGGTCATAGGACACAAAATGAGTAATGACACCTTTGACATGGTATAACCCTACATTCTTTTCAAAGTTCAATTAATGTCTCATGTTACTTTAGGGTTATAAAGCCTCATGCCAATGCCCATATGCCTCTAACCTTGTGATTTAATGATCATTTGGTGAAAAGTGTCATGAAGGGTGATGACTAAGACTAGGGGTAACTTTCAATTCAAGGCTAGGAATGACTAGGCCCACATCAAGTGAAGGAAGAAAATTAATAAGGTGCATGTGTTGGCCCATTCCATGTCAACAACAATGCATCCATTCATTGGGAACACTAAAATGCGACAAATCGATGACTCCACTAAATTAGGTTTTATGGTATACATGATGAATTGATGATGGAAGAAAGTGGGTGTGTGAGTAAAACTTGAGTCCAAAAACCCTCCCATATCATTAAGGCATGCAAATAGTCTATCCATGTCAAATTTCAATGCATGCAGAAACAGTTTGAAAAAATTTCAATGTTGGCACCATTCATAGGTCATTGTTGCTTGTGTCTAGTCCTAGTACAACTTCCTTGTAAAATTTGAATAAAATATTTGGAGAATGATAATTTTGAAGGTGTTAGGCCTCTTCCTACACACCACCAGATCACCTCTCATTGTCAATCTATGTATTGATTCCTTTTAGTTTTGGGTTGTTAGTATTTTCAATTGCACGCACCTTTCAATCTAGTCAAAGTTCAATTAATGTCTCTTGTTATTGTAGGGTTATAAAGCCTCATCCCAATGCCCATATGCCTCCAACCATGTGATATAATGATCATTTGGTGACAAGTGTCATGAAGGGTGATGACTAAGACTAGGGGTGAATTTCAATTCAATGCCAGGAATGACCAGGCCCACATCAAGTGGAGGAAGAAAATTAAGAAGGTACATGTGTTGTCCCATTCCATGTCAAAAATAATGCATTCATTCATTGGGAACACTAAAACACGACAAATCGATGACTCCACTAAATTAGGGGTTATGGTTTACATGATGAATTGATGATGGAAGAAAGTGGGTGTGTGAGTCACATTTGAGTCCAGAAACCCTCCCATATCGTTAAGGAATGTGAATAGTCTATCCCTTTCAAGTTTCAATGCATACATAAACAATTTGAAAAAATGTCAACGTTGGCCCCCTTCACAGGTCATTGTTGCCCGTGTCTAGTCTTAGTACAATTTCCTTGTAAATTGTGAATAAAATATTTGGAGAATGATAATTTTTAAGGTGCTATGCCTCTTCCTACACACCACTAGATCACCTCCCATTGACAATCTGTGTATTGATCCCTTTTAGTTTTGGGTTGTTATTATTTTCAATTGCACGCACCTTTTAATCTAGTCAAAGTCCAATTAATGTCTCTTGTTATTGTAGGGTTATAAAGCCTCATCCCAATGCCCATATGCCTCCAAACTTGTGATCTAATGATAATTTGGTGACAAGTGTCATGAAGGGTGATGACTAAGACTAGGGGTAACTTTCAATTCAAGACTAGGAATGATCAGTCCCACATCAAGTGAAGGAAGAAAATTAAGAAGGTACATGTGTTGTCCCATTCCATGTCAACAACAACGCATCCATTCATTGGGAACACTAAAACCCGACAAATCGATGACTCCACTAAATTAGGGATTATGGTTTACATGATGAATTGATTATGGAATAAAGTGAGTGTGTGAGTCAAATTTGAGTCCAGAAACCCTCCCATATCGTTAAGGCATGTGAATCGTCTATCCATGTCAAATTTCAATGCATACAGAAATAGTTTGAAAAAATTTCAACCTTGGCCCCATTCACAGGTCATTGTTGCCCGTGTCTAGTCCTACTACAATTTCCTTGTAAAATTTGAATAAAATATTTGGTGAATGATAATTTTGAAGGTACTAGGCCTCTTCATACACACCACCATATCACCTCTCATTGACAGTCTATGTATTGATCCCTTTTAGTTTTGGGTTGTTAATATTTTCAATTGCACACACCTTTCAATCTAGTCAAAGTTCAATTAATGTCTCTTGTTATTGTAGGGTTACAAAGCCTCATCCCAATGCCCATATGCCTCCAACCCTGTGATCTAATGATCATTTGGTGACAAGTGTCATGAAGGGTGGTGACTAAGACTAGGGGTAACTTTCAATTCAAGGCTAGGAATGACTAGGCCCACATTAAGTGAAGGAAGAAAATTAAGAAGGTACAGATGTTGTTCCATTCCATGTCAACAACAACGCATCCATTCATTGGGAACACTAAAACCCAACAAATCGATGACTCCACTAAATTAGGGTTTATGGTTTACATGATGAATTGATTATGAAAGAAAGTGGGTGTGTGAGTCAAATTTGAGTCCAGAAACCCTCCCATATCGTTAAGGAATGTGAATAGTCTATCCATGTCAAATTTCAATGTATACATAAATAGTTTGAAAAAATTTCAACGTTGGCCCCATTCACAGGTCATTGTTTCCCGTGTCTAGTCCTAGTACAATTTCCTTGTAAAATTTGAAAAAAATATTTGGAGAATGATAATTTTGAAGGTGCTAGACCTCCTCCTACACACCAATAGATCACCTCTCATTGATAGTCTGTGTATTGATCCCTTTTAGTTTTGGGTTGTTAGTATTTTCAATTGCACGCACCTTTCAATCTAGTCAAATTTCAATTAATGTCTCTTGTTACTGTAGGGTTATAAAGCCTCATCCCAATGCCCATATGCCTCCAACCTTGTGATCTAATCATTTGGTGACAAGTGTCATGAAGGGTGATGACTAAGACTAGGGGTAGCTTTCAATTCAAGGCTAGGAATGACCATGCCCACATCAAGTAAAGGAAGAAAATTAAGAAGGTACATGTGTTGTCACATTCCATGTCAACAACAATGCATCCATTCATTGGGAACACTAAAACTTGACAAATCAATGACTTGACTAAATTAGGGTTTATGGTTTACATGATGAATTAATGATGGAATAAAGTGGGTGTGTGAGTCAAATTTGAGTCCAAAAACCCTCCCATATCATTAAGGCATGCAAATAGTCTATCCATGTCAAATTTAAATGCATAGAGAAACAGTTTGAAAAAATTTCAACGTTGGCCCCATTCAAAGGTCAATGTTGCCCGTGTCTAGTCCTAGTAAAATTTCCTCATAAAATTTGAATAAAATATTTGAATAACACAAATTCAAAACTGAAAATTCAAGTCAAAAGAAGTGTAGTTGAATATAGAAAAAAAGAGAGGCATATTGTTTCAACGCAAAGCAAAACCAACAATTTTCGTTGTAGATACTGTTTCAAATTTGGACGGAAATCTCGCCGAAACGAGAGGTATACAGGACAATTTTAGATGGAAATATGATAGATATTTATTTTTCACATGAAATACCTAGGATGACATACCTACATCATTGGTATGAGATGTTTTCGAAATTTCTTATACATTCAC
>JZKD02S1902844.1:1231000-1251481 GCA_000966675.3 Picea glauca | reverse complement strand
TGATATGATCATTAGGACATGCATCAATAGCCTGATAGTCCATTCCAATTTCTTTCATAATCACGGATATTTCTCGATATGTGCGTGGAAAAATATTTGATGTCGGTAATAGAAATTCACTTAAAAATCTACAAAATTCAAAACAATAAGTCAATGTAAACAATATTAATCATCAATATCACATCCATACTAATTTACAAATTAGAAAACAATAGCAATATAGGAAAAAATTGAACCTTTTAAGTATTTGTGAACATGCAGGAATAAATAATTAACAAATTAAATACCTTAGTATCTGTGTGAGACATGTGTTTGATAAACCATTCAAAACCTTCAAGTTCACCAACAACCATATAGAAGGTAAAATATTTGTTATTGAGCCTTCATAAAGAGGTTGACGTGACTTCTCGAGTAGAGGATCAACATCATGACTATCATCCTGGTTGTCCTCATCCATTGGACCAAATGTGTCTTGGATCAATCTATGTATCTCATCTTCCTAATTTGAATCACTAACGTTATCTCCATCCATATCATCATTGATAACTTGATCAACAGCTTCAATATTCTGATCTCAAAGTTCATCACCCTGTAAAGGAGTATTTCTGCTAGTTCTTTGCAAATAACTCTCTGGAGGTCAACATTTTGGCGGCATCATCTATATATTTAAAAACAACGTAGAAAAGTTAGTCTGTATGGAAAATATAAAAATCCCTATAATAAATATTACTAAAATTCATGACATGATGATTATTATAGAGAATACATTAAATATTGAATCCTCTTACCAAGGGACGATATTCGTAACCTCCTTCGGCATGCCCCTTCTCCCTACAATGTCTTTCAGTTTTTGTTATTAAAAGAATTTTTCTTTGCAATCCCCTGCAATCATAGCAAGGGAAATAAAATTTGTCATCACCCCTCGCCTCTAATGTCTCTCTTAACCGAGCAAGCTTCATGTCATTTTCATTCATAGTGACAAATCCTTGTACTGGCAAGTAATTTCCTTACCTACACCATACCAAACCGTAAGTTGTCAATTTTTTATATTTTAGCTACTCCTTCATGATATTTTAGCTACTCCTTTCGATTATGATATGTTTATTTACAGTGACCTACAATCCTCACAATTATTTATTCTAAGAAATTTTGACACACTTTTTTTTTAATTATCAATTAACTATTAAGATCGATATGTTTCAATTTGTACTTTAGAGTAGTGTGTATTGAATCACCATGGAAAATAATTACACACCATTTAACAAAAGTGGTAAAAAAATTTCAAACTTGAATCACTCGACACCATACACTAGCCTCTAAGTTTTTTTGTAGAGAAAATGTCAATCTTTGAAATTCACCACTAAAAAAAGAATGCCAACCACTTGTCATCCACAATTGGGTTAGGTTGGTTTAAATTATGACATGTTGATTTGCAGCGACATACAATGGTCACAATTTTATACTACTTACAGTGGTCATGGTTTTATTTTCTAAGACACTTTGACATGTTCTCATTTTTCATTGTCTGACTAGTAGATTTCATCATGTTATCTTAGATTTCGTCATGAAATTTTTATATTTTAGCTACTCCTTATTAATAGTGTATAAACAAGCTACAACAATTACAAACTAGAGTTAATCACTACATCTAGAATTGCGTGTGATTATAAAAAATTGAAAGAAACAACATCACATACGAATATAATGTTATATGACTAACCTAACCTAATACTAAACTAAAAATATGACATTGATATATATAGGCACAACATCATAGAAACACAAAAGTTAGAGAGCTAACAAGGTCTCTAAGGAATAGAATTAGACTTAAGAGGATTTTTTTTCCACTTTCTATTTCAAACATTAGTCCAATTGGTAAAGTTGTTATGAGTTGGTGGTTTTGTAATAAGAATTAAATTTACATAAGGAATTGTAGGCTCAAATTAATATAGATTTATAATAACATATGTTTTTAATGTTTGAATTGACTTATTGATGGAGTGATTTTCCCTCTTCTTAAAATACTTCTTCGGAAAATATTTTCTTGACATTTCACATGCATTTCCATAGAATATACTAACTAGATCCAAAAACCAATGACATGAAATATGGTACTACACATATAATATATTATCAAGGAAAAAACAAGCTACATGAAATTTCATTTGAACAAAAATTTACAAGTTAAATGAGTACATCAATAAAAAAACATACTAACCTTGCAAGTTCAAAATCTGAGCTATGTAGATCGAGAATTGGACTTGTTCAACCGGTGGGTGATGAAAAAAAAAACATCTCAAATAAAATCCACGAATAGTGTCGCAACTATAGCAATTGTGTCACAAAGTCTCTTAAAGTTAGGTATATATAGATCAACTAGTCAACTAGCCGTTAGCATATGTTTTTTGAGATAGGAAATTTTTTTGTGGCAATAGCAACGAACTTTCGTGGCAATAGAGACAAAGTTTCATGGAAATAGCGACAAAAATCCCACCTAATTTAAAAAACCTATTCGTGGTAATAACGATGAACGTTCATGGCAATATCGATGAGAATCCTGCCCTATTTTAAAAAAACATGAAAATAATGGAAAGATGGAAAAATTTCGTGGAATAATCCGCCCATATGTAGTAGTGTAAGAATATTAAAGTATTTTTTCTCCAATATGGGTATGATTGTTAATACTGAAAAAACAAAAGTCGTGATTATTAAATCCAATAATATCACATATGATACTTTCATATATGATAACAACAACTTGGAGGAAATGAATTCATACAAATATCTTGGAATCAATATTCACCACAAGCTCAACTAAAATTACAGCATTGAAAAAAGGATAAATGGAGGATGGAAAGATTATAATTAGACTGAAAAAAATTGTAAATCATTCGATTTTCGGATATGGGATAAGAAAAAACTCCTCTTTGAGACTCTTTTTACTCTTGTTATTCTATATGGATGTCAAGTTTGGGGATGGAGTATCTCTTGAGCATCATGGATAAAGATAGAGAAGATACAAAAGTATTTCATAACCTATAATCTCAAAATTAAAGGAAAATTGCCCTATCATATCCTCCTCTTAGAGGAAAACCTTCCCCCCATTGAGATCACGACTATGACTAGATACCTAATATATAAGAACAAGTTAAAAAAATGGAAGATGGGAGGCTTCCTAAAATTTCTTCAAACTCTAGCCATAACCACCTTCGACTCAAGTGGGGATGGAATAAAGATGCCCAGACTTGGATAGGCCATTGGGGAATCATGGAAGAGACCACTTTATAGAATAAGGATATTGTTAAAACTATTATTAAATCAAAATTTAAGGAGAAAATGTTGTGTGATAAAGAGTTAGAGGGAAAAAAAATTAAGGTATTATAAGGAAGTAATCAACCCTAATCTAGAAGATCAAAATTATGTCTTTGTTTTGACTAGTGTAACGAAAAAAATAAGCATTTCTAAAATAAGAACAAATTCTCATGAGCTCCATAGTGAAACCGAGTGTTGGTCAATTCCTAAAATTCCTTGGGATGAAAGAGTGTGTCACCTTTGTGACACTAATAGGGTTGAATATGAAAAGCACTTTCTCTTAGATTGTCCATCCTATATCTAGATTAGATCTCAATTTCAAAATATTTGTCACATTACCAGCCTTCCTAACCTTTTAACTCAACATAACTATGGTGATGTTGGAAAGCTTCTCTTAATACCTTTCGAGCACAGAAACAAAATTCTAAAGAATTCCAAGTTATCCCTTACCTTCTTAAGGTCCAATAGACCATTTCGGTCTCAGTGGACATTAATCATCATCATCATCATCATAATTATTTAGTTCCATATATATGTTTATTAGTCCCAAAAAATATGCCCTAAATTTTATCCCAAAACCATCGTTAATATCACAAAATTCATCCCTACTATCCCCAATCCATAACATTTGACACATAATTCTATAGAATTATAGTTCTATAGAATTATGAATATTGTGTAACTAAGGGTTGTAATAATAATAATAATAATAATAATAATAATAATACATTTTTAAGGTCACAACCAAGATAGACACCAAATTAGTGTATGAGACCCCCTTCGCCCAAGGAGTGGACTGGTAAAGTCTAAGAAGGAATACATACCCTAACCCCCTCTAGATTTGAACGTGTGACCTCTTAGGAGGAAACACATGTTCTTAACCAGTAGACCCATTCAATATTTTATATGACTTAGGACATTGCATATGGTTTTTGGTCCCAAAAAATATGAACTATGATAAAATCCATGGTTTAGCACCCCAAACCATGATTTAGACCACACGAATCTTGAGTTTGTATTATTTTTCATCAATGAAATAGGATCCTTAATCCCTTTATTGTGAACTTATTCCATTTTAGGGACCATGTAATTGATTAGGGCCCTATATTTTGTGCCTAAAAATCATGGATGAGAGATAAAATCCCTAATGTTAGTCCATGAACCAATATGGTTTATGCCATAAGAACCATTCTTATCACTCATAATCCATGTAATTATACCTCTAATCCTTTTTAAGGGAAAACATATAACTTTGGGATATAAATAATGGTTTATGGCACTATAAATGCATTATAGTGCTAAGAAACACATAACTAGGCTAAAATATAATTTTTTATACCAAAATCAATGGTTTAGGACAACAAAACCCTCCTTGTCAACGCTAATCTATTAAATTAATAATATAATAATTTTGAAGTAAAGTTATTCCATATATAAGTCCTATATTATGGTTCATAACCGTAAAGATGGTTATTGGGCCCATGAGAGGCTAACTCAATAAACCTACTACATAGCACCTACATTCGTGGGATATCAATGAATAACCCTAATTTCATTTCTATCTCTCAAAACTCATTTATTGAACCCGTAGTGTGGGGTTTTGGTGCAATGGTGTAAAATAACTCATGCTTAATCAATTGCAAAGCTGAGACTAGACAAATGAAGGAAAGGGGACAAAAAGTACAAGTAATTACTTCAACCTACAAGAATATATGAAAGCAATGAAAGAAAACTATGAATTCAATGGTTAACCAACATTCAAATGGAAAATTTGTGGAGAGGAGGGGTTGGGGGGGTGAAGGAATGCTTGATTTAAATCCAATGGAAGGAAAATAAAAAAATGTAGTGTATCATCTAAGGAGAAAATGTTCTAGCAAGTGGACTCCAAATATCTCTGTGGGAAGGTCGTTTTACCTCATTGTACACTCAATCTCAATAAATGATTTGTTTTGGAATGTGTCCCCTTGTGGATGGCCAAGGGTAAAAAAACCACAATAGGGAATATAAACTAGAAATGGATGAGAAGGGAAGATAGATTCCTATCTCTTTGATCTAATTTCTTCATAATGCATCCTTAAGGATCCTTTTTATGCATAGAAATGGAAATCCATGTTGAACCCACTCCCATGTGAATGTTCCTCATTCAATCATGGGATCCCATGTTCTTGATGAGACCTTAAGGAAGGCCAAAGAACAACGTATTTATGATATATGAGGCTCAATTTTGTCATTTTAGAAAGTACTTGGTAATTTATGAGCCATGGAGTAGTGGAGTTTCTAGATCTATAGGGGCCACATGACTATCAAAATTGATCAATGCATTTGACGCTAATATTAGGAATATGTTGTACAACTCTAGAAATGGTCAACTAAAGGTTTAGATTGATTTAGTGTAATTTAAATGGATATGAAATCATATGAGGGTATGCATTATGTCAGTTATACTTAAATTGGTGATGTTTCCAAGTATGACCACTCAAATGATTTACATGAAAAAAATTAGGGTGATAACAATTTCCCCTTGATGTGTGAGGTGTTAGGGTCCTACCCTAACCTAACTACGTTATTCTACCTAGGCATTAGTGAATTATTGTATGCATCCATCCTATTTGAATAAAGGCCATTGGATAGTAGTGGATAATTATTTAATGTAAAATGGTCCACTTTATAAGGCCCACTAGGCAATTGGTGCCCATTAGTGATGGGACCACAAGTGGTTAGGTTTTTTTATATTGAAAAGTTATTTAAAGAGATAGGAGACTCTGATATATTTGTCCTGTGTAATTTTATTTGGAGCTCTTCTTGGTGAAAGGTCACCCTACCTTAAGAGGAGAGTGAACATTGTTTCACTCTTCAATTTATATTAATACAAGGGTATCTATTACATATTTCATATTATTGTCTCTTGTATCTCATTATTGCAATTACATTCTTTGTATCCTTGGTTTTATTTCAATTTTAAGGGTTAAGGAACACTCCAAGTGGTATCAGAACTCTTTCTTGAGCTAGAAAATGTAACATCTCTAGTTCTAATCCCCATAAACTATAATGTAATTGTGAAAATGTGAGTTATGCTAGTGAGATGATACATTTTTTTTGGAGAGCCTATACATATTGATATGGCCAAAGGTTTAGCTACGCAAAAATATAAATTGAAATCATTAATAAAAATAAAAATCATTGGCTACGATACAAGAGGCACAGAAACAATGGGGGGCTATAATTCCACAAGAGATGGGGATAAAGTGAGGTCCAAGGGGTTATCCAATTGTATTAATCCAAGCCATTTCATATTAATGTTTACGCCTTAGAAATATCAAAATAATTATTGAATGATGTAAGAGTGGTAGGTGGAAAAAGTATTATCATTAATGTATTCCAACATGCACTAAGTACAACCACTTTTTGGGAAATGTAAGAATCAAACTTGCATGAGAAGAAAAGGAAATTGAAGTTCCTTTTTGGGGAAGTTTTTACAAGTTGACTTTTGGATAACAAGGGGGAGTTGGGTGTTGGAAAGAGCACCAACTCTGCTGTGTATGAGAAAAACCATGAGAGAACTGTGTTTATGATGAAAAAATGAACTAGGTGCATGTAATATAGGTTTTCATCCTATAAGTAAGATATTTCCTGGCCTACCATGTACACTAGAGCCTTGGAGGGGAGTGGGAAGGTCTGAGAGACTATGCGGTAGAGAAGGGGGATCCCATTCCTTGGGTTGCGTAATCCTAGAAGAAATAGAGGTTTTAAGATATTGAGTGTGGACATTCCACAACCATGATGGATAAACCTCCTTGTGGACTCATAGCCTCAACTCAAGTGTGGAACACTGTTGTGATAAAATGAATAGAAAAAATATGGCTGGGAGGAGAATCCTTCGTATGCGAAGAGTTGGTTTCCCCATTAAAATAGAAGTTTATGTTACATTTTCTATGTTATTTCCGCTATGTAAATGAATATTTTAATGTTTTTGAGTATGTGTAATTAGCATGCATTCATGGTTTTTAATATTTTTTTAATTGCATGAGTAATTTAGCATGTTGTTGTTATATTGTGACTCCTATACAATCATAAAGTCCTAGTACACCACCTTTGTGTATTTCACATTATAGGATATAATTTTTATTGTAAGTGTATTCCTAGATCCTACTTTGTAAGTGTATGAGGTGTTGATGTGAGAACAATTGAGGTTGTTTAATTCATATATTATATATTTGTATCATTTAAATCAATACAATGAGAAATACGTGAGATGGATTGAGGCCTTTTTCACCAATTTTTTATCTTGATTTTTGTTCTATTTCTTATCATGGTATCAATGCACCTTTAGTCTTAAGGGGCTGATAATTTCATGGTGGTGATCCGTGAACCATTCAAATCTGAATTGATTAGTATTGATTGATGGAGGATCAATTGCCAAATACTGGAGAAAATGGATACCAACACTACAAATTACATTTTCATGAAGCCGCCACCACCACCAAAGGTATTTTAAAAATCTTCTAAATATCTATTGAAATCAAGTAGATATTTTGTAATCATTCATATTTATTGTAAGAAATTAGATGTCTGATGCTTGGAAAGTTTGATCATTATTTAATATAAGTATGTCAGTGAAATATGCATGAGAGTTGATGTTTGATCATTGGTTCCCATTCTCGTGTGTTGGGCATCGATTTGTGACTTGAAGGATGCAGATAGATTAATCAAATATCCATAGTGTATACATTTTAGCAATGACATAACTCGAACCAGTGACCTAACCTGGATGTAGTCCCAAACTTGTCAATCATGTCATGTTCCATACTTGCCCCTTGTAGGATTCTATGGAACCCTCTTTTGTAAAACGTTTGCTTCACCTCGTCAACATAGGTTGTTTCATCCAATCAGCATAGTGAGTCGAAATATACTTAGAATAGATGCACTCAACCTAAAATTTCCTGAAAATATGGTTGTAGTTTTCACTTTACCTTTGTGATATTTCCTTCATTATGATTTATATGTTCCATGTTGTACTTCTCTACTTCTGTAAATAGTTCTTTGACTAAAGGTTCCATTATCAAATCCACTAAAGGTAATCAATGTCAAAGTTTATTCTTATGAGCGATTATGGTAGTTATCAAGAGAAATTCAATCATAATTTTTTGTTTTTTTTTAGCGTTTGCAGATCTCATTGTTATAATGTTATTTTCCACTTAATCACTAGGTTATTATCATCTAAATATCACCTAATATTTAGGTCATTATCCCCTAGAATCCCCTCTTTTCCACCCTTAAAACGTACCAATGTTTCCTTGTGTTTTTAGCTAAGTTTGTTTTCGGTCACCCCCTTCCTTAATTAAAAGAGTGACTGAAAAGGTTCGGTCACATTTTTCCTTCATTGAGGGGGTGACCAAAAGATTTGGTCACTTTTTTCCTTCATTGAGGGTACCACCAAAAGGTTTGACCAATTTTTTCCTTCAATGAGAAGTCGAAAAAAAGGTTTGGTCACCCTTTTCCTTCATTGAGGGGGCGACTAAAAGGGATGGTTGCTCCTTTTAGCTTGCCAATGAGAGAATGGTCGATCTTTCTATGTATCTAAGGAATGACCAAGTCTTGAATCTCCTAGTTTTGGATTTGGTTTCAATGGATGATACTTCCCACTAATTGCTCAAGTTTTAGTCTCAAGAAGGCTTCCATTATGAGCTCAAGAATCTTATTGTAATAACTATATGGCCTTATCCCTAAATCCCAATAAGAGCCAAGCCATTTCCCATGGAAGGAAAAGAGGAAAGAGATAGCAAGTTTACTCTGGTGATTTGGTTGCAAGACTTGGGAAAGGAGCTTGGAAGGAGACCATTACATCATATTTTCATTTGTAATTTGTAATATTGCTTCTTTGATTAATAGAAGACATAATGATGTTTCTCTCTATTAAATTGTTCATACAAGTTTATGTATTCATTGGTAGAGAATTAATATAATTATGTGTTATGATATACTGTTAGATATGTTGTCAATCCATGCATGATTGCTTTGATCCTTGGTAGGATTTCATCTTCTTTGGTAGTTTTCATGTATGAATCATATCTAGGAACATTCTTATTTTATGTCTCTATTCCTTTATTAGGTGCTGGTAGAACCTAAGGGAGCTCAAATCCTACAGGGTGAAAAATCCCTACAACATATTCACGACCATACTGGGGAAGTTTTTCTCCATGTATTAATCCCATTAGATTGTTGAATTTTTGAATCCTATTTCTTGAGATATCTTCCCTTTTTAATTTCTCTTGTTCCATTCCAAACATTTCCCGACTCTTTTCTGAGTCTACTCGAAGAAACCCATATCCCAGATCTACCCTTTTTTCATTTCCCAGGTCCGATCACCCTTTCCATGTGTAAAAAGAGAGAACAACCTCCTCTGGTCACACTTTTTTCTCTATAAGAGAGCTACCAACTATCCTCTTAGGTTAACCAGGAGCAACCATACTTTTTGGTCTCCCTTTCTCCCTTCACAGGGAGCGACCAATCGCTCTATCTCTGTTTTCAAGGAGTGACAATTATCATGAGACTCCTTTTTAAAGAGTTATATCCTTCAAAACAATCACTCATATCTATTTTTTTTGGCCCTGTTCAACACTCCAAATCCACCTTGGATATGCCTTAGATTCCTTACTGTGAATTTTACAATTTTTGTGATTTTTTTTTGCATTTTTCTTGAAAACATTTCCTCTGTTTCTGTATGCCACTGATTTTTCATCTTATTGAACTTCTTGTTTCATTTTTCTAACGAGGAACTAACTTCCTTGATGTCCTCAATTGTCTTCCTTGACATCCTCAAGTAGTCTACAGATCCTTGGCATCTCTCTCAAACATTTTTTGGAGAAATTTCTTTTTGATCATTTTCCCACTCTTGCTTTGATTTCTTTTTAGTAATTTGGAAGATTTTTTTTAGTTTTGAAGCATTGAGTTTTGCGTGTTTCAATTTGGAATATTTTCTTTCCTCCTTCTTATCGACTTTTCAGTGCACTACACATTGTAGATTGAAAGAAAATAAATATAAGGAATTTCTTTCCACTTGCATTTACTTGAAAAGAAAAAGAGAAAGCATAAATTTCATTGGAGTGTATTCAAAAGTAGCTTAGGAAAGTTGTTTTCTTTCAAATTGAAAAAATTTCATTTCATCATTTGGCATTGTTGTCCATTCCATTGAAAAGAAAATTAGGATTGCATGTTGTTGAAGTACTTAGTTCTCATTATAAATGTGTAAATAATTCCCCTCCCTTATTTATATAGCTTTCATCGAAAAGGAATTATTGCATTGCATCATTCTCTGCACCCTTTTGGAGTCAAGTCCTTTACACATCATCAGTTTCACTACCACACCCTTGAGTAAACCAAGAACCATAAAATCAAGTGCTTAGTAAAAATAATAGCAACCTTTCTTTTTAGTGCCTGTACATCAACAATAGATCAAGATAGATATTTGGAATAGGCTGTGAGGTGAAGTCTCCAAAGAAACCAAAAGAAACTTAGAATCTTGCGATAGGGAGAGAAAATCCATTTTTTCATATAAGCATAGCCGAGATGCCCCTCTCTCATAGGGGCTACACATGAGGTTGGGTGCGAGGGAGAAACAAAGATTACCCCTTTGAGGCTTAACCAAACGTAGTGGTCTTTTATTATATTGGGGGTTCTTCTTGAGAATCAACTATTTTCATTTGGTCTCATAACTTCGTGAATCTCAAATCTGTTCGAGATCCTCTAGAGATTTTTCTGGTCCTCTTGTTCTCAGTCCTCTTAGAGAATTTTGGACTTGATATCCTACCCATAATTTTGATCCCAACTATCAATTATCCCTTCCTAGAGGCTAACTTCGATTTGGTGACCTTAGTGGCCATAATCTATAGGGTCTATACACCAAGTGATGAAGAAGGGGATTTTTTGTCATACCTGGGTCAGACGTTGGTCAAACTCACTCGGGCTCCTTGGAGGGTCACCCGCGACTCTCACCATAAGGGGACTTGCACCAGGGCATAAGTCCATTAAGAAAGTCACCAACGTAAATGATCCACCCTCTCATCCCATCCCCTTCTCACGTTTTCTTGTGATGTTAGATTTCATCACCAATTAGTGCATTCACTGTGAGAAGTTATTAGTTTGTTTGGTTTGCTTCCTAGATTTTCTAGCATGTGTTGTTTGTTTTCTTAGTGGACCTTAGGGTTGAGTCTGTATCTATGGTGTTTTTTCTTGGGAATACCAATGAAGGAATCCTTTTTCTAGGGATGCCATCTTTTTCTCCTTCTACAGGACATGTTTGTCCACCTTACATCGTAACTTTGAATCTTCCTGGTCTCACGATTGGCTTACTGGTTTGGGTTTTTTACACTCTGGTGAACATCCATGCTCCTACTACTTCATATGTTAACAATCCACCCATGGATCATCAACCTCATGTCGATCCTCCACCTTCTTCGCTCGTAGTTTCTTCTTCCTATTCTTCCTCTTCACCTAGTGAAATCTCTACAACCAGTGACCAGGTGGACAAGAAGAAGAAGAAATAGAAGATTAAGAAGAAGAAAAATGAGAAAGAGGGAAATATTCCAACCATAGTAGGACATGTTGGAAGTGATCATCTAGCCTCTGGGAATCATGTTGGGATTATTTATGGTGTCGTCATGTCTAACAATCGCAAGCCCAAATTCCCTTGCAGGATTTGCAAGGGTGATCACCTTCTCAAGGATTTCCCTGGTATTCCCAACTTCCAAGGTCGTAGAAGTGTGGTCTTAGGTTTCTTCTCAATCTGCGACATTATTTGTTGCAGGTCATGCTGATGACAACCCCTCAACTAGTAATCAGGTTGGAAATAAGAAGGGTAAATTCAAATTCCCTTGCTTGTTATGTAAGGAGATGCACCACACCTAGATTTTTCCCTGCATAATCAGATCGATGACAATAATCAGAGCGATCGAGATGAGTACCTCCTTGATTGATCCAGTCCATCAAGTGGTCAATTTGATATCCCCATTAATCGATCCCAATCCTCCTTTGAAGATCTAGGATGTTTCTCAAGTCTTTCTTTTTACTATGGATTCCTCTAGACAAGAGGGAATTCCACCTGTTCCAACTAAACCACCTCTAAGCAATGTGATTACCATTGATTGGAATGCTCTAACATAACCTCATCATCCTTCTTATGCGAATTTCCAAATCATTGTCGAAATTTGTGGTAGGCATATTCCTAACACTATAATATATGAAGGAGATTTTGTTAGCATTCTCTTCTCAAATGCTTGGAAAGCTCTTGGTTCACCTTAGCTTGCACCAATGCCACATAATCCGTTGTCTTTTAACATAAGGTTTAGTCAACCTTTAGGGATCCTTCCTCAGTTTCCTATTGCTTTGGGGGGAAAATGGTATACATTGATGTGATGGTAGTCCATGACCCCTTGGACTTCAATTTTCTCCTCGGGAAAGACTATGTTTACTCCATACAAGATCTTGTGTCCACACTCTTTTGAGTGATTTTTTCCCCTCACAATGGAAGCATAATGACCATACACCATATTTCATTCATTGGCCCTCATATGATGGAAAACCATCCGACTTCGCTGAACAGTCCTTATATGCCAGCGTCATCCTCCTTGTCGTAGGTCAATTATGTGGAAATTTGTCACATGCATTCAACTCCAAATGAGAAGGAATCTCTACCTAATTCTGACTTAGATCCTATAATTGATATGGTGATCTCTTCGATAGGGATTTTAGAGCCTGATCGCCCTACCCCTATCATGCCCCTTTACATGTATTCCTTCTAGAGTGTTGTTCTTTTGTCTAGAAAATATCTCTTAGAAGCCATGATCGAGGTTTTTCTCTTGATATGTATTCCTTCTAGAGTATTATCCTCTTAGAATCCATAATCAAGATTATAGCTACAAGAATGGTTCCCATTTCTGTTTCAAGATCGTTAAAAAATGAAACAGAGGTATGGGGATCCAACCCAGAAAAGAACATAATTTATTTTCCATTTCAATCTCATTAAAAATACTGAACGTCGAGCATAGTTCTTTTTTTATGTCAAGCTCCTTAAAAAATGAAACAACCCTTACGAGCATAGTTCTTTTCCCGTGTCAAGCTTGTTAAAAAATTAAACACTCACCTCTCCTATTCAGTTGATTCTTCCATTACAACTCATAGTTGAACCTTCATTCCATCCACATCGGTCAATTGATCCTTTTTATTTCTCCCCCTCTAGTGAACATTTTTCCTATTAGTAACCAGGAGTCTATTGTGTATAGAAATTGGTTATAGAAGAAGAGTTTGTGGATGAACTGAAGCTTGGGGGGGCATGTCTCCAGCCTCTGGTTACCATACTGGAGTTAAGCCACTAACTTCTCAGGCTTGGGAAAAAGTACCAACCACCCACCCTTGGACTTTCCATTAGGAAGTGTTGAGCAAAATTAATTTTCTAGTTTCAAGCTCATGAAAAAATGAAACCTACTCAATTATAGTTTTACTTTGTTTCAATCTTATGTAAAAATGAAACCAATCTTGATATTAGTCTTTGTTCTTTATCATTCTTGTTAATACATGATAATAGGTTACTGAGCATACTTTTATCTCTTTTTTGTCCTCGTAAAAGCTATACGAAAAATGAACTCTTTGGAGTTTTATTTAAGATCTTTTCAGACTCTCTAAACATGAAAAGATTGTTGAGTGAGTTTGTTTCCTTTCACACTCATTTAAAGGTTAGTAAAAGTGTATTTCGAGTGGTATTTTATCCCTTTTTCTTCCTCATTAGACTAATTACGGAAAATAAATACTCTAGTCAAGCATGATTAGAAGAGTTCTCCTAGGTATCATTTAATACTTTTTTGGACCCTAGAGACTAACTTTACAAAGTTCATTGTGGAGTCTTCTTTAATGAATATTTTCATACTCTTTAAATATGAAAAGACAATCGAGTTTACCTTCTTTGGACTCGTTAAAATTTACATCGAAGGACCCACACATGGGATCGAACCCCTCCTTCTTTAGTTTCATTAAAAATATGTCGAGGGACTCATCGCCAGATGACCTATATCGAGCATATGTTATCCTCCTCAAGCTCATAAAACTAGAAAGAGGTACTCTCCAATCATGGTGGGGAATGTTTAGAGGGTTTTTATGTATCATTATCTTCATTATCTCGCAACCATAACTACTTTGAGTCACCCTTTAACAATGCACATGTTTTATCATCTTATATAACAGTCAGGTCATCCATTCACTCTCATTTACCACCATTTCCATTATATGTCGAGTTCCAATGATAGGTCCATGACCAGTGTTATGGTATTCATCTGATTTAATGTTTTTGAGTCAAGTTGTTTATCATGCATACTTGTTCAAGGGAAGTTTACCTACATCGGCCACTTGTAGTTTCTTTCAGCCTATTTATCTTGGACATCCCTATATTAGTTGTGCTTAATTATTATGATCTTCAAACCATATATATTTATGTGTTTCATGTCGATTGATGTGGGATACATCAACGCCCTTCTGTGAAAGATTTCACCCTATCGACTACAACTCATTATCTAGGATTGAAATCTAGAAACCCATCAATACCCTGGGACTTGCAGATATCAATGGCAGGTCTCCTTGCATTTCGACAATTGGTTTAGATTATTGAATCTTTTCGAATGAATCTACGAGTGTTCGACGTCAAATCCTTTATTCACACTTTGTATATTGTACTAGGTATCTTAGGTTCCATCATCATCAGTGGATTCACTCGTGTCTGTTAATGGTATACATTAATGACTGCTATTCAAACAGTTTCTACTATGCTCAACATCATCTATTTTATTTACATGTCATAGATTCATACCATTCAGATGCAGGACAGAGACATTGGGAAAGATCACACTCCTATTAGATGATATTCTTTCCCAAGCTGCAATGAATAATATTCATGAGCACTTCACAGATTTCTCAGTTATTGAGTCATCTCACTGATTTGTATGATGTAACATAGATCCACATTTCTACTTGTTCATGGCTATGATTTCACTTGCGTAATGCATGAATATACAGTGTATACTTTTGTTTCCATGATCACGTCATGATTGGTTCTTAATGGATCCATGGTGTATTTTGTTCTGACCATCATCCTATTACTTGTGTCATGCATGAATCCGCAGTGTATTTATGGTTACTATGCTCTTGTCTTTGTTATAGAGCATGGGTATGCCTGCCTCATGGATATTTTTCTGCAGGACTGACGATGCTCTTCTCCAAGCTTCTTTTCCCATAGATATGTGACTTGATTTATAAAGGTTTTAGATCATCAAACACCTCTTATGACCTCACATTTTAGGGGGCATCTGTTAAAATGTTATCTTCCACCTAATCATTAGGTTATTATCACATAAAGATCACCTAATATCTAGGTCATTATCCCCTAGAAACCCCTCATTTTAACCCTTAAAACATACCAATTTTTTGGGGGTTTTCAACTAAGTTTCTTTTCGGTCACCCCCTTCCTTCATTAAAAGAGTGACCAAAAAGGTTCGGTCACATTTTTTCTTCATTGAGGGGGAAAACAAAAGGTTTGGTCACCCTTTTCATTCATTGAGGGGGTGACCAAAAGGTTTCGTCACCTTTTTCCTTCATTAAGGGGGCGACAAAAAGGTTTGGTCACCTTTTTCCTTCATTGAGGGGGCGACCAAAAGGGATGGTCACTCCTTTTGGCTTGCCAAGTTGAGACCTGTCACTCTGTTTATATGTCTAGGGAGCAACCAAGTCTAGAAGCTCCTATTTTTGGATTTTGCTTCAATGGATGAGACTTCCCACTGGTTTCTTGGGGTTTAGTCTCGATAAGGATTCCATTATGAGCTTAAGAATCTTATCCTAATAACTATATGGCCTTGTCCCTAAATCCCTATAAGAACCAAACCATTTCCCATGGAAGGAAAGGAGGAAAGAGCTAGCAAGGCTGCTCTAGTGATTTGGTTGCAAGGCTTGGGAAAGGAGATTGGAAGGAGACCATTGCATCAACTTTTCATTTGTAAATTGTAATATTGCTTCTTTGATTAAATGAAGACATAATGATGTTTCCCTCTATTCAATTATTCATACAAGTTTATGTACTCATTGGTAGAGAATTAGTATAATTATGTGTTATTATATACTATTAGATTTGTTGTCAATCCATGCATGATTTATTTGATATTTTGGAGACTTTCATCTTCTTTGGTGGTTTTCATGTATGAATAATATCTAGGAACATTCTTAGTTTATGTCTCTATTCTTGTCTTAGGCACTGGTAGAACCTAAGGGAGCTCAGCTCCTGGAGGGTGAAAAATCCCTACAACACTCGTGTAAGGATTGTAGGTCCATGTAGGGATTGTTTTCTTGTGTAATGATCGCAAGAAAGATGAAAAATCGGCTTTTTCATCAAAAAAAATTGGAACAAATTCCAGAAACACGGTATATTGGCATTTGAGAAAACAAAACTGTAATTCAAAAAAAGTATTTTAACCACATCAAATCCATGTATACGATAGTTCTGGAGCTCAATGGGTCTCGAATCATGTGAAATGACCAAGACTCAACGAAAATGATAAGTTCAAATCACCCAGTAGATCAAGTTCAAATATCCAATAGTGCAAATCTGATCCATGCACATATCCTCTTTTCTCACCAAAAGTACGCACTAGTATGATCTATGTGTGCTTGTTAGGTGGCATAGATGGAAGTGTCAACTTTGGGCATCTTTTTTACTTGGTAAAAGTGTATTAAAACTAGATATTTTCATTCCATGACTTTTAAAGAAAGTAATTATTTTCATATAGAACATGTTTATGCACATTTTTTTATTAAGACACCTTTTTAATTTTCAGAGTGACATATAAAATGTTTCATAAAACATCCAAAATGTTATATTTTGTTGGTGAAAAGTTAAAAAAGTTAATATTTATTTGGTGTAAGAGGTGTTGGAGGACATTAATAAATGATTTGTGCTTTAATGTGTGAGAGATATTGGGGGATTTTCATGAAAAAGAGAAACAATGTCATCTGTAAAAGGTAGCTAACATATGTTGCATGGTAATCAATGTATGGATAAATTTGTAAAACTAGAAGAAAGGGAGCTTACTTGAAAGTTTCATGTACCACCACAATAATGTATATCCATATTAAATTATTTTTTTCATTTTTTTTTGTGATGGATCTCATCTTAGACCTGTTTTGAATAAAAGGGTTTAAGGATGTTTGTCATTATGTGAGATGGTGAATATTTTCATGGTTTATGTTTTATTTTTGTGTCTAAATTTGACACTAGACTATTAATTTACCATAAAACCATAAACACGGGGAGTTAAGGAAAAGTAAGAACACATAATTAATGGCATTTAATCATGTATAATCGAGTAGCTGCAAAGATATCAAATTGTCAATCACAATACGTTCAACAATGATTCCATATTAATCATTGAAAACAAATGGAAATCAAGGTGATTTTGAAGATCATTCGCTACTCACAATAGTTCTTTCTGAAAGTGTCACATTAAATAAAAAATGTTTTTTACTGAATTGTACTTATCAGGTGAATCCTCAGTTGAACCGAATACCCAAGAATATATTGAGTTATTTAATGTCTAAGTCCCTAAGATAAAATTGATAGGGTTGAATCCTTTACAAAGTTAAATAAGAAGTCTTTGAATTTCATTGACAACTTGTTGTAAAAGGACCTACCTGAAATGGTATAAGGAAGCCATTGTCATCAACTAAAAAATCACAAGTTATTGAAACAAAATCAAGCAAACGTGAAGTGCAAGAAAGTGAGATCAAGAGTACAAGCGGGACATGGATAGAGTCATGGAATTGGTTTTCTTATTGGAAATTGTACTTGAAACAACCGAGAGCAATTCAGTCACAATAACCAATATAACATTGGAAAATGTTCTTAGATGTTTGCAGGTCATGCAAACAAAGGTCCATTTGCTTCAAATTCAATCCAAGGAAAATTTTAGAAGCTATATATCGCCCATGGGCTATTTTTTTATGCCTTTTATAGAAAAAAGATTCACAATTTCCATTTTTTCTAAAAGTTGTTCACCCAAATTCTACAGAATAAAATTATTTCACCTTAAAAATAGCCCACATTTTATAGAAACTATATAAAATCCCGAGAAATTTGAATATTTTTATAAAAATATCACCAAACATTTTATACTTTGCATATTAAGGACTAGTAAGATTTACCATGGTTTCTACATTCTAAGATAAATTTTCATCCTTAAAATTATCTCTGATTCAATCCCAACTATTAAATGATGAAATCAAAGATCTCAAAAATCAATAGTCAATAAAGTGTTATGAATTGTTCCTTGTTAAAAAGAACCCTCTTTATGATGATGATGAGGATACAAATCAATATTTAGTGTAGGAGAAACTCAGTGAGCCAACTTCAGATACAAGTGCATATGAGGATGAAGTTGTGCATAAACAAGTCCAACTTTCTCTTTCCAATCCCATCATTAGACCTTGGGAAGAAATGCAATTTAACAAAAATCGACATGGGTTAGGATATGTCAAAGATGAAAGATTTCATATCCTAGATTACTCGAAACCAATTAAGTTTGTGAGTGGAACATTTCTACATAAAGAGATATAAAAAATCCATAAAGAAAAACCGAAGTTCTAACATTGTAATCAAACTAGTCACATGGAAGATCAATTTTTTTATCTCCATCCTTGTCAACATTATGGAAATAAGAATTATTCAAGGGACAAATTCTCCAAAAGAAACAAACCTACAAGACAAAATATTAACTATGAGTGGATCAATCTTTGACAATGGTCATCAACAACCAAACAATTATTTTAGTCTTACCAAAGAATTCAATCTCGTGTAAAGACACATGTTGTAGTACAAGGTTTTCACTCTCTTTTACCTTAAAGGGGGAGTGAAAAAATCAAATGAAGATGATTCATGGTCAACCCAAAACCACTTGTTGTCTCACAAACTGAAAAAATGGGGAATTGATGACGGCTTTTAGACTTAAAGTTTCGACAACAAAAAGAATCAAATAAATTGTCAGATTCTCATACAAATCACCAGATGGGAAACAAATAAATCACTAGATGGAAATCAACAGTATGCAAATGGAATACTTGGTAGAATTATGGTTCAATGTATTGTAGTTGAATCATACCTAGGATACAAGATTGGGTTGCTTATCTTGACAGTAGTATTGTGGACATTTTGTTCACCTGGATGGTCATTTGACTTAGCAGATGACAAATTAATCCTTTTGCATTGCAACTTGGCATTTGATTAAGTTGTTGGGATTTTTTAGGGATGTTTCAGAATTACAACTAATTCATTTCTCTTGGTTTTCTCTCATAATATTAGAGTTCACATAACTAAACAAATTACAGGCATTCTGTCTCACATGAATACACAATGAGATTTTCTAGAGTTTTCAACATCTATATTTGGTGGTTTTTTAAGAAGTTCTTCATTGAGGCTCAACTTAGGAGTTTCAGCATGAATACTTGGAGATGTACCAAATTATGCACCTACCTTGATGGTATAATTTTTTGGAATTATTATTAAGAGGGGTAATGTGTTCATTGTTAATCAAGCTCGCGATTTTGAGGAAGAACTCGTGATTTGAAAATCCTCACGCATCCTAGTGTGTTAGGGTTTAAGCCGCCATGGAAGGTCAGGGAGGGGAGCCGCCGCCCCCTCCTTCCCCTGCCTCCTCTTTCCGCCGACTGGTAGAGGCGTGTAGCAAGCAATCGGTCACAGCAGAAGCCCCCAGCTTCGTCAAAAAAATGAAGGATATTCCAGAAATAGATCTTCCTCCTGACCAACCGATGAAAATCGCCCTCTCGCTCTCTGAACGTGGTCTCATTGGTCAATTCATGGGCCTCTGGCCCTCATCCAGATCCACAGAAAACTGGGTTCAGCGAAACTGGCGACCGTTGATCACAAACAGTGTTACCAGCTACGCGGTCGGACGTGGCTTTTTCATCTTCGAATTTATATCCCAGGAGGACAGAGACCTAATCTTCAGGAATGGCCCTTACTTCATGGGCACTCAAGGGATTTATCTGAATAGATGGACTTCGAGCTTCGATCCTGCCTCAGAAATTCCCAAAGACGTCCCGGTCTGGGTCAGACTTCCCAATCTCCCA
>JZKD02S1902844.1:1213492-1227849 GCA_000966675.3 Picea glauca | reverse complement strand
AATACAAGCAATTTTGGGGGAGCTGGCAGAACATTTAAGTCCTAAAGTAATGATCCAACAGCTAGATGAAGAACAGAGAAACTGGATTGCCCAGTTCAATGTCCCTGAACTAGATCGCCCTATCCACACACACTCCAACACAGAATCGTGGGAGGTCAGGGGAAGTGGAAGCGATTTTGTTACTTGGAAAGGCAACCTCAAAACCCATATTCTTCAGTTTGATGGGGCCTCGAAAGGGAATCCAAGTCCCTCTGGAGGCGGAGGCATAATTCAAGGCCCAAATCAAGGCACAGTAATGAAGTATGCAATTGGGCTCGGTATAGGCACCAACAACCGGGCTGAGGCATTGGCTCTTTGGCAGGGGATGAAATTGGCAATTCAACACAATATTCAGGACCTAGCAGTAATAGGAGACTCAAGATTAATAATACAAGCCATGGTAAAGAAGACCCACTCTCACTCTATAAAACTTCAAAGTCTCTTGGATAAAATTTGAGTCATCACCAGCAAACTGAATTCATGTCAGTTCTATCACGTATTGAGAGATCAAAACTGCAACGTAGACCAAGAAGCCAATAAAGGCGTACATTTGGCTGCAGGTACGCTATCCGTGAATGGCATATCGATCCAAGTGGAGATCCCCTAATCTCATGAGATCCATCATCGATCAAACAAAGACAGGCCCGCGCAGGTACAAAAGATCAAAACAAATCTGGGTTGATGACAGGGTAGCTCGGATTTATGGGCAAATACATCCAACCAGGTACCAAAAGAAAGAGAGCCCGTGTTGGAAGGCAGAAATTGGATTCGCGCGAATCCCCCACCTCCCAAAAATCATGATAACTAAACTTCAAACAGAAATAAAGAAGGCTCGGGCCCCTCACAATCCGATTCAAGTGGCGCTCAACACAGAAGTAAAGGAACTAAAAGAAGGCAAGAAACCAGGGTGAGCCACTCCAGGAAGGCAAAGTAAAATCAAAGGATTAATGGCGTCTTCCTCCAAAGGGCCTCTGAGCACGGAAGAGCGACTGAAGAAGATGGAAACGACCCTGGCAAACCTGCAACAGATGCTACAGCATCAACTCGATTTCTTGGAAAACTTGGATGTGGAGGCAGGTCGCCGACTTGAGCAGCTCGAATCAGACATAACTATGACCAAGATCGGGTTTGCTGCAGAACTGGACAAGCTGAACCAGGAATTAAAGAATCCACAACAAGATTTCGACGAACGAATGGAGCAATTGGAGGCCAAAATGGCCCAGCTCAACACCAACTGGAACAAGGATGAAGAAAAGTAATGCCTGATCTAAATGTCAATGTAACAAGCTTCAGAAGTCTGGCAATAGTAGCCATGGCTCTAAATAAGCAGATTAGTAAGCTCTTAAGGTTTTCCAGTATCTAGTAGGAATCTTGTATCCATAGATGATGTAGTTAAAGCTGATTGTAATCAAGGTAACAACCCACAGACATGCTGGACATTTTTGTAAGCTGAACCAGTGGCTTGCCACACCTCTTAATATAATTTCATATCCGTTTTTGTTAAAAAAAAAAAAAAGAGGGGTAATGTTATCTTGTGACTCCTATACAATCATAAATTCCTAGTACACCACCTTTGTATATTTTAGATTATAATATATAGTTATTATCCTAAGTGTGTTTCTAGATTCTACTTTGTCTCCTCCCACCTTATATCTCGATGAGGTTTTGATGTCAGAGAAATTGAGGTTGTTTCATTCATGTATTATATATTTGTATCATCGAAATGAATATAATGAGAAATATATGAGATGGCTTGAGGCGTTTTTGACCAATTCATTGTCTTGATTTTTTTTCTATTTCTTATCAATTTCCTACTATTAATTTTATTTTCATAGAGAATTCTTAAGTGGGTTTAACAACTAGGTACATTACAAGTGGTATCAGATCTTAGTTTTGATCACTGGGCCTACAGGGGTCTACTATAGAGAAACCAAGATATAATCAGTGTAGGATTTGAATGAAATTTGAGTCTTCCTAGCAAAAATATGTGGGGTCAAAATCCCATAATATTTCGTTCTTAGTACTCAAATTATTGAGTTTTGATGGAGAGGTTGATAAAACCGCTATGGGTTTGAGTTTATCCTATGGATCCAAGTTTGTAGGTTCACGAAAGTCGCAAATGTTGAGTCATTGGAATGAAACATTTTCCTGCACCTTTTTGTTCAAGTCTTTACCTCATTTTTGTTTCTTTGTCAATCTCAAGTCTTACCTTGTTTACATTTGGCCAAGTTTAACACTAGGTAAACTTTGAATTTATTCTTTACATATTGATAGACATTTGAGTGTATGAAAAAGAGAATTATGTTCTTTTTTACCATTTCCTTGCCTGTTTGCAGAACTTCACTTTAGGATGTTGTTGTAGAATATCCAAGACTTGTTCACCTGCAAAAGTTGTTGATATACTATCTTCTATAAAAGCGGTGAAATATGGTATCTACTGCAGAATGATGGTCATGGAAAAAAACAAAGTCATAACAATTAGCTCCTAGGCTGTCAATGTCACTTTTTACCTAGATCATTGAGGATCCATGATGGTCGATCCTAGTTGACCACCCAAATATGGGAAAGCAAAACTTTTTGTTTTATTTTGTGGAAAAGACAAAAGTTGTTTTTTATTTTTATTTTGTAAACAGTAATGTAAAATGCCCCAAGCCAATGGTTCAAAACCAACTTATATTTTAATTATAGAACACCGGCATGATTTTTAAATTGGCTCCCTATTGGAAGCAAAGGAGTTGATTTATATCTCGTTTCCTAAACTGTTAGACTGTAACAAGTGTTGTTTTAATACAAAGAGAAGTTGATTTCCAATGTGATGTTGTGAATGTCATTTACTCCTTTCATTGTTGAAGTTTCCTTAGGCGATACTCTATTCCATAAGGAGGGCCCACTCCAAGAAGAAACATGTATCATTCATGTCATTGTAGTTTGGTTATATTACTACTTTAGATTGTCGACTTGTGTGATAATTTATCATTTTGTGCAATAGTTAAACATAGTAGTTTTGGTTTGGTGCTATCTAATTTTATTTATGCTAATCAAACTCACAAATGTTTAATTAGTTGCTATATTTTGATATTGGTTCATTCTCAATTAGCTGCAGAATGTGGGTTTAACACAGATGACTAGCTTCCTAGAAATTACATGTCATGTTCATTAATTTGCATAGGTTTCTTTTAATTCATTGCATCGATATAAGAGTATTTTTCTAATAAGAATTTTTATCCTACAAAGATAGTGCATAATAGCCTTGAAATAAAAATGCATACCATGGTTAACAATTTAAATGATGAGGCAAATTGTTTATTTATTCTGAGCAATTAATTTGTACCAACAAAAGGCTAAAAAAATGAAGAAAATTACTAAGTAAAATACAAAAAAAAATTCACGACACAATGTTTATCTCCTGAACAATTTTTTTCTCATTGATACAATGTGTATCACTGAAGATAAAAATATTCAGCGATACAGTTCTTTTTACCCAAGAAAAACGTTTTTTTGGGAGAAACAAAAAAAAAATATTCCTTAGTCACGATACATCGTTGAAAGATAAAATTTGTCAGCGATAAAGAGTGTATCACCCAAGAAAAATATTTCTTGGAGCAATACGTCACCCAAGAAAAATATTTATGGGCATGATACATCACCAAAATATAATTTTTGTCATCAATAATGAGTGTACTGCTAAAAGATAATCTTTGTGAGCAATAACAAGTATATTTCCCAAGATAAAAATTGTGGACAATATAGGGAATGTCACCAAAGATAATTTTTTATCAACGATAAAGAGTATATCGCAAAAGAAAAAATTTAGTGGGAGATACAGTATGTATCACCAATGAAAATTTTTATGAGCGATACAGTTTCATCACTTTTAAAGAAAAAGACTTAGAAAAGATAAAAAGAAGAAAAAAATGAGCGAGAAGAAACATTTTCAAGGTGAAAAATCATTTAAAAAGTAATATTTTGATGTGATACATAGCCAAAAGAAAAGAAGTTGTCCTGATATGTCGCTTCCAAAGAAAATAAATCTCAGTGATACATCGTCAAGGAAATGTTTTTGGGAGCAATAATATTTTCAGGAGGGTCAATACATCGCTACAAAGATAAATTGTGGGAGGGATATGTCGTGAAAACAAAATTGGGGCACGAAAAAGGAAGAAGTATCAGAAATAAAAATAATAATTCTCTCCAACAAAGAAAAAATTCACGATGATAAAGAGCAAAATATCGACCGAGAAATAAATTTTTGGAGCGATATGTTGGCCAAGAAAAGTATTTTTTGAGTGATATATCGATCGAAGAATAAATTATTGACATTATATGGAGAAGAGAAAGAAAATAAGATAATACAAAGAGAAATATAGAAGAAAGAGAAAGAGAAGAGAAGAGAATAAAGAGGAGGAAAGGGAAGGTGAAAATTTGACAATGATAAAAAAAAATTAAAAATATGAAGCCAAAAAATTGTTTTGGCCATTAAAATAGTAAGAAAACTCATGATCAGATGAAATTTAAAGGATATGTGAACAATGACGAAGGATACAAAATTCACAGTGAGTGCCACTAGCCAGTTTTACTTAAATTTTTCGAAAAACACAAATTAATGGTTTTTAGAGATATGGGTGGTTATCAATGACCAAGACCCAAATAAAGATGAAACATTTCTAGAGATTCCAAAAAACATTCATGAATATACACAGTTGGGTTTCTAGAAAAATCCAAAAGGAGTTGGAGTGGAGGTGCCCAAACAAGGCAAAATCCACTATTCTGAGTCACATTTTAGGGATTTTCGAAATCTTCGGAGGAGGAAAAGGGACCCTGGATCACCAATCCAAAAAATTTCATTCACTCAATATTTCACCTACTCATCAAGCCAAATAACTTTTTCTTGAGGAATGCTTTCTCATTTTTGTGCCATTTGGGAGATAACCATTTTTTGCTAAAAAATCTAAGTCTAGAGAAAATGCAAAAAGGAAAAAGTTGACAAATCTAGATTGATGCAAAAGTTGGTTGGAATATCAGATCCTGAATCTGAGATTTGTTGTGTATTCAAAATAAGGAATACTATCAGTACCTAATATTAAAACAATTATGCCTCTTGCCATATTTCTTTCTACATGTGGCAGAAGTCAACCTCTATGATTAAGTGTATTGAAACATGTACAAAAAATGGTGAAACTGTTGATTTCAAAGAGCCATAACTTTTACCTAAAAAATCAGAACAAGGCATGAGTACAACCATTGGAAATTAAATCCAGAGGAAAAATTAATGGAATTTTTAGGTTATCCCAGGAAGAATCTCCTTATTTCATAAGGTTGTAACAAAGAGGACAATTGGACTCTATGAACCATGCAATTGCTTAATATGAAAGTTTTCCAAACAATGTCAATTGTGGAAAACATTTCAAATTGATACAAGTACATTCTATATGTGAATAGTGGGTAGGGAAGAATATAGATACTCATGATAGTGTTGATGATGTGATATAGAGGAACATTTGGAAGTGCAATGGTCAGGTAATAAAAATGGGTCTAGGTTTTTAACAATGGTGTATTGTTAAGGAGGGGAACACTCAAGCAGAGAGTGTTATGTCAAGATATTGTTAACAAGGAGATTAGATGTCCTAAATGAACACTATGTGAGCCTATTGCATATTATAATTCTAGGGTCCAATGGAAATGGAAGCAGGTCAAAGCTTGTAGAGTTGGCTAAGACAATAAAGAGTTGCAGAGGGAATTTCAGAGCTACATAGCAAGTAATGAAAGGTTGATAAGGGCTAAGGAGGAGTAGATAAAAATATAATATCCAGTTGTTGCAAATTATGAATAAATTCCTAGGATAAATAAATAAGTATATTCACATAAAACAAGAAGCAAGTAGGTGAAGAATGTCATTAATAGGCACATGAAGGAAATTTAAGCCTCCATAGCTTTGAAGGTAGAAGGGTATATATCACTACAATGAATGTTGCAAAAGGAACAAGGGCCTATTAAGATAATGGGTGAGTCATAGGGATGGGTAAATCATCTCTAGAGACTAGTATATGAGGACGCAAAAGGGTTTCTAGTTTTAAACTGGAAACTATGGATAAAATATCTAGAGACAAAAACTGTTTGTTAATTAGAGTGCGTAGTGGAAGTGGGATACAAGTGAAAATAATTTAAAGGAAAGAACAATGAAGGTCATTCACTTATACAAAAGTGTCAATAGGAAAACATAGCACTCTTCTGGGAGAAGTTTAGTCTTGAGTGGATGCGAACGGCGATTCCTAGGGACTCACTCAATGAAGTAAAGAGAAGCATTAAAAAATTGAGCAAATCCCATGGACAACTGAAGATAATGGTAAGGAGTTCCATAATGATAATGGTGAAGTTAGTTCAAGGATGCCTTAGCATTAAGAATATGGAATGATGTAAAGTGTGTCATTATAATGTGCCAAAATAATTATGGTAAGGTAAAGTTGGAACATGATTTCCTTAAGGGAGACAACTGCCAATAGGACATATTGACTAGAATTGTAAAATGGCCAATTGGGACTTGGCTAGAAAATGTTTAGATCGGAGAAAAATATGCATGGATGAGAAGAATAATATTTCATAGGCACGCATGAATCTAGAGTGATTCAAGGATGGCTACATGGAGCAAAAGAAGATGAAACAGATATGCACTAGAAGTGATGCAGAATACATAGAGGAAATATAAAATGCTTATGCATTAGTAAGCATGTTGATGGTGAATTATTGGTACATATTGATGTGCATTATTGCATGTACGAATTCCTAGACATGCATATGGAATGCTTATAGACTAAGAATAGCCTATTGTTATACATGTGAAGTGATCATGTTGTCATAATTGAATATGACTAATGATGGATTATGTGTCCAAAAAAACATTTATAGCATGGTTGAGGATGTTGATGATGCTTTCATTGCATACGACCACCATCAATATGAAGACAAATGAGGATGGTAAAAACGTTGATCAAGAGGTTAGTGAAGGCAGCCTACAAGCTTCTACAAACTATCAGTTGATCAGTAGCATCATGTAATGTGATAAAATCCATGCAGGTATGCATTCAGTTGCTTATGATGCATTATTACTAAAGGTAATTGAGGTAAGAATTCCCTTAGTTACATTTCAATATTTTAATTGATTAGTATTGGTAGAGGGCCTTGTGTATACAAATTTTGTTTAACCCTTGAATGAAATTATTCAAATTTGAATTGCATATTATGTTATATCAGTTATGAGATCATAACCAAGTCAAGTAAGGAAACACACTCCTACTATAGAAATGGATGCCAATAGAGATATACACGAGTGAGACCATGATATGGTTGGATATGGAAGGTCTACAGGTGCTTAATGGTCTTCCTAATTATAATCGATGTTTGGACTACCACCTCTTTTCTGACATTGAAGATAACTAAAGGATTATATTCCTAGTGTTGTGTATGAGTTGAAGAGAAAGGTATCAAAGGTATCCAATTGATCGAACAAGTAATTGGAAAGAGTTTGGAGGATATGTTGGGGCATTATCTAGACCTTCCAACTGACCATGGTGGAATACATTCCATATATATGTGGTATTTTGGAGTCAATGCAAAGATGCATTGTGTAGATATGGGCATGGGTATTGGCACATTGGTTTATTGGTAATGTTGATTGCATTATGAAAAGCTTGGTGTGCTATAAAATTCATGGGTAAGGAATGATAGTTGCATTTCATTTAATATGATTAACAAATGGAAGTGATTGAATTGTTAGTATGATACAATTCCAAGATTACTTAATGAGATTTTATAAATGTGCAATAATAGGATAATGTGCATGAATATTAACAATTTGTTTGGTTGATTCAAAGTTGAGAAATATTGCAAGTAGAATGGTCTTGGATATGGAAATGGTGTAATATAATAAGGGAGACTAATACCTACTATTGCAAGAGCCAAATGTTATGAGAATAAATCTCATACTTTGGAAATTTGATTTCCTTTATAAAACAAATTTGGAAATGAATAAGTGGAATTGTTATGATGATATCTCATGATGATTGTTTGTGTGTGATATAGATGAGATAATGGCTATTAAAGCTAGAAATCTTGGGAAGAAGGCTATTGTTAGGACACTAAAACCCTATGATTTCCATAGGTTATGGACTATCAATCAAAAGTTTGGTAGTAATTTGGCACTCTCCTTGCACAAGAACACCTTGGAAAATGATGGATCTCTTGAGGGACTGCATAGCAAAGAAATGGATGCCTAAGCCTGGAAGGTGAGTATAGCAAGGAAGATGCAACTTAATAATGTATATGGCATGGTTGTTGGGATCATGAGGGTGTTTCTGAAAGAACAATGAGATGAATTCTTACTCGTGGTAGCTTTGTGAAGCACAAGATATCCATATAGATAAGTATTGGATTATGATTGCAAACTTATTTTGAAGACATGTTTATATTTTGGAGTTGAGAACTCTTGTGAATAAGATAATTGTTATATGATAATGTTTATAATATGCATGTTTTCATGATGGATGTATAGGAATAATTGAATAATGAAGACATGAACTAGGTACTTGGAAAGAAGAGCATCAAAAGGAAATAGAGATCAAGAAAAAGGCATGGAATACGTAAATTCCAGTGCACTTGTTAGATCTTGGAAGAAGAAAAGTAGAGATAAAGGATGCAATGTGAGAGGTACATATGAAACTATTTGAATTTTTGGAGATTCCATTATCATAGATGGAATTCTTGGAGATACAACTCTAATACTTCATGTTCAACCTTTTATTGGAGCTCTGCAGGGAAGTGGTACAACCTGAGGGACTTCAGTGCAGAGAAGGGGCTACACTTCCTTGGGTTTCACAGGTTGAACGGAATGAGATCCTATTGGTTGGAATTTTTGTGGGAATCAACAAATTGTGAAAATTGTTGTAACTTGAATTTCTAGAGCCACAACTCTGAGACTTCCTAGCTAGTCTATATTGGAGTTTTGGAGGGAAGTGGTACAACCTAAGGGACTATAGAGAAGAGAATGGGGCACACTTCCTTGATTAATTATGCAAACAAATGGGAATCAGATATTGTTGGTTGGAATTGCTGCAAGAATTATAAATTATAAAAAATTTGATGTATGGTTTTCAGGTCGGAGTGCCTATGTATATGTGTTTGGGATAGAATGCATGTTTTATTAGGTCATAGAGCCTATATGTTATTTCATATTGGATAACTTAGAATTAAAATATGTATGTACATATATATGGTGTTGTGCATTGAGGATAGTTCAAAAATAACAGGGTGGGGATGTGACATCCCTAGTTTTAATCCCAATAAATTATAATGTAATTGTGCAAATGTGATTTAGGCTATTGAGATGATATGTTTTGGGCAAGAGAGACTATACGTATTGATATGGGCAAGCGTCGAACTATGTAAAAATGTACATTGAAATCACTAATAAAAATAATAATTGTTGGTTATGATACGGGAGGGATAGTAATGATGGGGGGCTATGATTTCACAAGAGATGGGCCTAAAGGGTATCCAAGGGGTTACCCAATTCTATTAATCCAATTCATTTCATATCAATGTTTACCTCCTTTTAAATATCAAAATAACTATTGAATGATGTAAGAATGGTAGGTGGGAAAAGTCTTCTCACTAATTTATGACAACATGGGCTGAGTATAACCACTTTTTCATAAATGGGAGAGTCAAACTTGTATGATAAGAAAAGGAAATTCAAGTTCCTTTTTGGGGTAGTTTTTACTAGATGAGTTTTTTATAAAAAGGGGAAGTTGGGTGTTGGAAAGAGCACCAGCTCTGTTGTGTATAAGAAAAACCATGAGATGGATGAGTTTATGTTGAAAATATGGGTTGTGTTCCTATAATATAGACAATAATCATGTAATTAATAGATGTCATAGCCAGCCATGTGTGTTGTAACCCTTGAGGGAAGTGGGAAGGACTGAGTAACTGCATGGTAGTGAAGGGGGATCCCATTCCTTAGGTTGTGTAGGTTGAAGGGAAATAGGATTTTTGGGTTGATAAGTGTGGAGAGTGGAAAACCATGAGGTATAGACCTCCTTGTGGACTTGTTATTACACAATTTGTACCTATCCCAAAGGAAAAGGCTAATGGAAATAAAATTGGCGTAACAGGAGGTTGCCATATCACTGTCACCTTAGTAAGACACCTCTTTCTATTTAGGGATGATAGCCCAGGGGAGACATCCCTTGTGACCTAGGGGTTTGAGAAGGAAAAGGTTAGAGTGTCAATAAAAGATATACCCTCTAAAAAGTCACACTGATCAGAAAGTCCCAAAGTTTTAATCGATGAAGCAATGATATTCTTAGATGTACCTACCTAAAACAAAGCAACAAGAAAACAATATCTTTTGCAAGTACAATTTGATGTTAGTGCTTCATAAAACCTTGGAGTTGTCAATAAAAGAAATAAGTTGATAGAAGATGAAGAAAACATAATTTTACAATAACAATGTATACAAGATGATAGATTCACAATAAATTCATTAAAAGAGCTTCACAATAACCAAAAATAATAACCCAATAATAGTAATATACTAGCACTTGTCGAAAGCTGATTAGGCAGTGTAAAAATCAACTTTTGCAATTGATTTTAGGTGCTTTTACTACTGTAATAAATGGTTGTATCTCAGTTTTGTAACAACAGAAAGAAGGTTATTGAATTAGTCTAATCTAGGGTTAGGAAAGGTTAGTTGGTTGCTTGAGGTAAAAGATTTAAGGGTTGGTTTCATCAATCAATCAAATTCAAGGTCTAGATCAGTGCCTTTTAGGGATAATGGAGTCACTTTGGAGCATAAAACTTGAAGGAAACAAGTGATAATGTAATATCCAAGGAAAAATAAGGATGGTGATTGAGGTGTTGGTAACCCAAGGCCTCAATCAACAAGCATTAGAAGGAAAATGACTACTAGGAAGTAGGTAACCCTATGACCTAGTGGTTTTCCTTCTTCTTTAGATCAAGCTTGAAACAAACAATGGCTTGATGAAGAAAATGATATTAGAGTGTTGCAATGGTAGGGATCTAGTACAATGCTTCAAAAGGTAGGGTTTCTAGCACAATCTAGTAGGTGAAAAGTTGTTAAGACAAGGACAATAACATTTGCTTGTTCTCCTAGGGTTTTAAACTAGAAACTTCATAATCTTGGAAGAAATGAAAAGTAAATGTACCATAACCATTCAAATAAAAGAAGGATTGTATAAATTCACTTACATTCACCAAGAATAATCTAGCAATTAGCCTAGTTGAAGACTTTACATCAAGAAAAATGCCAAGAAACACCTTTAGCCTCCTCCAAGAAGTGCGCCTAAAATTTCATCCAATAACCCTTAAGTAGGGTGCAAATTCTCATAGTTTGAACAGAATTGAGGTCCATAGAAGACATTTTTTCTTAAATTTCACCAAGGGGTGTTATTGAGTTTGTTTTCTTGAATAATTCACTATTGCTGGTATTTTAGCTTTCCAAGGTGAGTTGTATTGTAAAAAGGTGCATTTTTTTGTAGAATCGGACACCCTTCATTTGTTGTTTGCATTTAAATTTGACTTGTTAAAGGGTGGAGTTGCAAGAAACCCAGGTCTGAACTATAGCTGTAGTTGAGGAACTATTAGAGTTACTGAATACTCTTATCCTCTCTTTTATGGACAAAACAAACATCAGTAAAAAACAACTATGAAGTCTATTGTAACATGCTTGCAATTTTCATAAGACAAAGCAACACTGCTACAAAGTCATACTCGACTTCTTCAAGATGCACTTGAGAAAAAGAATATTTGACAACATTATGAACTAGTCCTTATTCAAAACCCTATATTTGAATATGATGAGGTTGATTCACACCAACAACCAAAGCAACAACAACTCAGTGAGAAGGCCCAAATTAATGTATAGATATAGATCAACATCCTCTTTCCAAGTGGATCATAGACCTTGGGAATAAATGAGGTAGAAAAAGCATAGAACATGTATTGGATATGACAAGTATGTCACCTTTCATATTAATTATTACATCAAACCAATCCAGTTCCAAACTATTGGATTGCTTCAAGAAATTTCACATTCACCTACTCTAGTTCAAGAGAAGATTTGGATATGCCAACATTGTCAATGAGTTGGCCATCTTGAAGATCAATTATTCGATCTTCATCCTTGCGAGCACTGTGGAAATCACAATCATCCTTTAGATAGGTGTTTCAAATGCAAGACAACTACAATAAGAATCACTATGGGTGGATGGATTCTTGGTGATGGTCATCAATAGTCAAGAAGATATATTAGTCATACCTTAGAATTCACTCTCGAGTATTGACACATATTGCAATCAAAGGATTTGCATCTTCTCACCTTGTCCCTGACAGGGGAAAAACATCAGTGATTGATAGTTAGGCTTCTAGTTTCAAAGTCCTATCAGTCGAGAAACAAGTGAGCATGAATGGTTTGTGGTTTTCCTCAAATCACCACTTAGTAGAAGGCCTGCAACTTATACTAGACAATAGTTTGTGGTTTTTTTTAAACCTCCACTTGGTAGAAGACTTTGATCTTCTTCTACATCACAATTTATGGTCATCTTTAAACCAACATCGAGAACACTTCCAATTAGTAGATGACATCAACTTCAACTTCTAGCTAACTTAGGAAATGTTTCAAGAACCATTGAGCCTAGAGTAGTGTTCATAGTTTGTGGTTATCCTTAAACCAATTGATTTTTGGCCTTCCTTAAACCACACAATCATTCAGTTTTTGGTCATCCAAAAACCACCATATTCAAAGAGCACATTCGTCCATCAACAACTAAACACTTACAAATTTCAACTACCCACTTTTAGATATCAACTCTCACCTCAGACTCATATACACCCCTTTAGATTAAGGAGGGGAGTGATGGAAACATAATCCTTTTGGGTTACTTGCTTGATGTAATCTGAATAGTCAAGTAATATGAATTGTCATCGAGAATCCAAGAAACCTTGGAATACAAATCCAATGGTCATAATCATGTATACATGCATGTATCATATCATTAATGATAGCATTCCATGTTTATCTTTATTTAGTGTGTCCAATAAATCTATATTCAAAAATGTTATAATATAGTGGTCCACACTTCTACTCGTAAGTCCCCTTTCCAAAATTTCTTTGGGTAGTTTCAACCATCACCATTAGATGTTGTATATGGAAAATGAAGCAAAGTGAGGGAAGACATCATAGGAGATGCACTGAAAGAAGAAAAAAATGTTGAAAAGGTTAGGTAGATCCATTTTCATGTACAAGAGACATTGAAAAAGTCATAGGAAAAGTAGAAGGAAACACATGATCAACACAGAATTGAGAGAACATTCAATATGGGAGATAGACTGTGGTTGCAATTGAACAAAGAAAGGCTACAGGGTCATAGTAAGAAGATCAAGGCTCTATAATATGGTCATTTTGAAGTGTTGGAGAAGTTGGGTGATAATTCCGACATACATAATCTACCCCCATATATGAGCATTTAATCAACAATAAATGTGGAAAATATTAAAATCTATAAACCTTCCATGTTGGATCGGGAAACTAAGGAGTAGTTCCTACCTACCATAGAGGAACTAGCATCGTAAGGTTAGGAAGAGCTAGAAAAAAACACAATTTTGCAAAAGAAGTCCAGAACTACCAAATAAGGGAAACATGAGCTCTAGCAAATAGGGTTGAAAGGAAAACTTCTAGGCAAGGCCAAATGGTAGTCTAGGAAGTCTAAGGTAGAGGGAAAATTTCCTGACCTCATTTAGTAAAATGTTATGGGAGGGAAAATCCTCCCTAAATAGGGAGATATGATCTAGAATGGATCATTATATAATTTTTCATCTATCTTGGTATTTTTTGTGTGGAAAAATTAGAGGAATTGGCTTACAAGACCCATTTTAAGGGTAGGTCCTAGTTTGGTGATTTAGGGTCTCGAATGTTCCAAATCTAGTTTGAGGCATCAAATGGTGTTTTGGGGGATAAAAACTCTGTTACCATAGCTCACATACCCTCAGCATTAGTCTACACGCTAAAATATTACTAATTGTAACATCCCGCTCTGGATCACTGAGAACACTTATTATTTGAGAACACTTGCTCGCAAGTGATCTGGACCTTTTGATGTTAGACCTATTATATTTGATTATGATGTGATTGAATGATGACATGATGTGTTACTATTTGATGTAGACAGGTGCTATTGACTCAGTTTGATTGAGTGTGCAGGGTTTTTGACCTTGAGGATGCAGAGGCATCGGTAGAACCCCCTTGGACT
>JZKD02S1902844.1:1149539-1176981 GCA_000966675.3 Picea glauca | reverse complement strand
TTGATTCATATTGAGATTAATGAAAAAGATACTTTTCCCGTCCCGAATACATGAGTCTTATCTATGTTATCTGATTTGTGTTTAATCTCTAACCCCCTAGTAGATCAATAGAATGCATGTGTAGTTTTGTCTTGATTGCAGGAAAGCTTTGTGGAAGGAGCAACAGCAGCAAGGAGATAAAGGCTCAACGGAGGATCTACTTCAACCGTCGATAAAAAGGTTAGTTGATTCTTCCCATGTTTGCATGAGAAAAGGGGTTGAGATTTCGGGTAGAAGGTTAAAAGTTAAGTCTTGAGGGTCATGATCTGCATACAAGTTTAGAACCCTAGCTTGTTAGTCCGTAGGGTAGAATACCCCACAACAATAAGGTGATATCAAAATTGAGTTGTACCTTGAAGGGGGCGGCATGGACGCTTGATGAAGATGCATCGATTTCTAGCAACCATCGAAGGATCAGTGAAAATGTATCCATCATCTCGTTCCTTTGTCACACAAGGGATTCTTCGAGCAATAGTTTAACAGGATCTACTACTCCATCGTCTCTCTTTTGTTTCTCCATGGGAGGCCATCGTTATTGGAAGGGATGGTTTTGCAAGGAATCAACCACTTCAAGTCCCAACTCCTTGTACCCTAGCCTTGTACGGAACATGCACAAAGAAACAAATAAAGAGCAGACTGCTTTGATACCACTGATTTGGATTTACAAATGGAATGAAAAGGAATACATATGTATAAAAAATAAATACATAGAGATATAGTAAAACTTGACTTCTATTAATAAAGAGAATATGTTGAAACTATACAAAATGCAGACTGAACAAACTTGCCTGAATGGCGGCATCTTATCTCTAAAAAGAGATTTGAAAGCTACACTCATTCATAAGAAGATGGTTACAATGAGGATATAAAGGAATTTTGAACATAAAGTGTAAATGAGAAAACCCTAAACATCCAAAAAATTAACCCTGTGATATGAAGCGCCAAAATTCATGTGGGTTCCGATGGGGTAAGTTGGTACATCAACTTCCCAGAGTTGTAACTTTTGCATACAATATTCATTTTAGACGCAAAATAGCTCATTGGAAAAAACTATATGAGGACTACACATGTTTTTGTCACACTCTATCTATATCCTAGAGTGTGACTATGTCCCACCCAAAAAACTTTGTTTAGGGCCTCAAAATGACCTCGAAAGTTTAGGACCCGAAAAAATAGAAAAATACTGCCAAAATGAAAATTGTTATTTCATCTAGTGGAATAGGTGGGTGGCCACCGATATCCACCTATATCAGGTCCACATTAATGAATATTTGGTCTAAGCCAAGGAAGGTGGGAATACTTAACTCAAAATCATTATCGCCCACAACCTTGGTTATGGTGTAAGGTCCATAGCAAAGTGAATGTAGCTTCCAATGGGGTCCTAAAAGGCATTGTTTCTACAAATGCAACCAAACCTTGTCGCCTACCTAAAACTTATGGGGAACCCAATGTTGATCATGACATTTCTTGTACTCAGCATTGGCTTGCTGCAAAATATCATGGACTTGTTGGCGGATGTGTTGAATCCGTTCAATGAAATTGGTGGCCTTGTTGACCTCAGATTGAGCATGGGAAGATTATACCTATGTGGATGCAAGGGGAAGTGATACATCAATGGGGCCCAATGGTTGAAATCCCAAGTCCACAATGAAAAGGGTTGTTTTCAATCGAGATATGGAGTGATCTATTGTAGCTATGTTGTACATAAGGAAGGATATCATCCCATGTGTGTGGATGCTTGGAGTTGTACATCCGCAAGAGATGCACAATCAACCTATTGATGAACTCTATCTGTCCATCAATATGAGGGTGGAAGGTAGTGGATTTAGTGAGCTTGGTGTCTAAAAATGACTAGAGGCTCAACTAGATTGTGCTCAATAAGAGCTTGACGGTCACCTCAACTATGATACTTTTCTTGTAGACGGTTATAATGACCATGTTAGAGAATCAATCAACAACCACGAATAAAAATTAATTTCCATGCTTGGTGGAGGGGATACTTGACATGTATTCCATCGATATGGATTCCTAGGGATCGTCAAGAGTAGGAATAGGGGTGTACAATCCTTTTTTTTAAATGGTTGGCTTGGTAATGGAGAAGGAAGTGCATGATCTAATGTACTTACTAGCATCCTATCAAAGCTTCAACCAATAGAAATACTTTTGTATTACTTCCATTTTCCTCTCCATGCCAAAGTGTCATGTCACTCAACTATAGTGGGTTCCCAAATTGGATTTGCACACTCTCTTGAAGGAGAATAGAGATGACCCAGATGGCATAGAATTCCATCCTAAAGATGGAATTAGACAATGGTCATGCATGTTCCTAACATCTGGTAGGTTTTAGTGAATTCAGGATTGTTGTTGTAGAGTTGGGACCACCCGGAGGTCTCATTTCCACAAGAGTCGAGTGTTGTGGTTAGTGTTGCAATGGGAGGTCGACTGAGGTAGTCAACAACATGATTGGTTCTTCATTTCTTATACTTAATGTTGAGGTGAAACTGTTGCAACTATGTGGACCAATTTCGATGGCAGTCATTTTGCAATTTTCCTTGTGTCTGAATGAAATGTAGTGGCTTGTCATCTATATGGATGACTGCCTCCTTACCTAGAATGTAGTTATTCCATTAGTAATGAACATGTACAATGGAATAAATTTCTTTTTCATAGGTGGGGTACTTATGGATGACATCTGAGTGTGTCTCACTATGATAGGCCATTGGATGATCGTGCTGAGTGAGAATGACACCAACAACATAATCAGAAGCATATGTCTCAATCTCAAATGGTTGGTGAATATTGGGTAAGGAGAGCATCGAGGCTGCACATAAGTGATTTCTTAGATCATCAATTTATTTATGTTGTGATATGCCCCACATAAATTTGGCTTTACAACCACCCTTGGTTACTTATATGAGAGCCCATGCAATATAGGAGAACCCTAACGTGAATTTGTGATAGAATTTGGCAAGGATTAATAAGCTTTGAATCTTGGTTAGTGTTGGTGGGCCTAGTTAGTCATGAATGAATTGGATCTTTGTTGGATCGAAATGCACATCATGCTCATCTACAATGTATTTCAGATATTGGACAATGTTCACAATGAAGGAGATTTTTTCTAAGTTAGCATATAGCTTGTGTTGTCATAGAGTGTGGAGGACATGTTGAATGTGTTGCAAGTTTTATGTCCAACTCTTGTTGAATAAGAGGATGTTATCTAGATATAAAACCACAAAGGAATTGGTGAAAGGCTGCAAGATGTCATCCATGAACCTCATCAAATTTGTTGGTTAATTCATCAAGCCAAATGGCATGACCAACCACTTGAAAATACCTTCTTTAGACTTGAAAGCAGCCTTCCATACATCAATTTGTTCTATGGGGACCTGGTGGTAGTCAAAATTCAAATCAATATTACTAAATTAATTGGCCCCCTTGAGCTATTCGAGAAGGTCATTAATTCAGGGAATTGGGTACGGTTCCTGACTGTGATTTTTTTCATAGCTCTGTAATCAATACAGATTCACCGTGACTTGTATTTCTTATATACAAGCACATTTGGGCTTCCATGGGGTGAGGAGCTTGGTTGAATGTTCCCTTTTTGGAGAAACTCTTGAATTTGGTGCTTTATTTCCTCATTTTCCAGGAGAGAGCACCTATACACTAGCCTATTAGGAAAATGTGTTCTATGGGTCATCTCAATTGAATGCTTGACCTAACAATGAAGAGACACCCCGATAGGTGAGGTGAATATGTCTCAGTATTCATCCATGACTTTTTCCACTCACTTCTGTTGCGTAGAGAGGTCCTGTGTAGAATCCATGGATGTGGCCGCAACCTTCCTCTTGCTCTGATAGAAAATCATGAAGAGGACAAATTTTCCAGTCTAGGAGATAACCTTCCAACACTGCTTAGCTTAGACCAACTAAATTGTTGTAGGTGGAGTTACCTCTAGCATCCTATACAATTATCTTCCCATAGTATCAATGACACTACGAGGTCTAGACTCATATATATCATGACATTTCCACATATAAGGTTGTCCTAAAATAACATCACAAACTTCAATGGGGGAAACATCACACAATACCTCATCATTGAAAGGATTGATTCCATATGGAAGGCGACACTATTGGGTGACGTGGAGATATTGTCTTGGAAGGAGACACTATTGGGTGATGTGGAGATATTGTCCTTGGATGAGCCACCCGATGTTGTGTGGTTGCGGTTGTGGTTTTGTTGCCAAATATAACTTCTTGATTGTATCTGCTAAGATGAGGTTATTTTTTCTTCCGCTATCAACAATCAAATGTAGAGGAGCACCCTTCACTCACATCTGCAAGTGAAAAAGGCTCTTAGCTTCCTCTAGCTCTTCTATTTCGTTTGGATGGAGTACCTATGTAGACCCCCACAGTATTTTAGAACCAAATTCCTCCTGGATTCTCTGATACCCATCTTGGTGCTCAAGGTATGGAAGGTATTTGTGAAGTACTCCTGCACTGTTTGGTCCCTCTCCTGACATAGTTTGGTCCATCTCGTGTACTAGTCGTCATAATTTCCAAAATGTTAATATTATTCCATAAAAGAGTCCCAAGTGGGATCATCCCCAAATATTCCAGACTCTAAGTCTCCCACCAATTTTTGACATGAGGGATAACCTTAAGGAGCACAAAGGTGATATTTTTCCTATTGGAAAAATTGTGCACAAAGAAATAACCTTCTAGTATATTTAACCACTTTTCCAAAGCATCTGCATCTATTTGAACTACAAATATGGAAATATAAAAATTAACTTGTACCTTGAAGGGGGTGGTGCCTCAAAAGTTTCCACTTGATGAAGATGCATCTATTGTTGTCAACAATCTTCAAAGTATTTGAGGAGAATGATCCTTCATATCATTCCTCTGTTACGCGAGGACTTCCGCAAAAAGCAACTTAGTAATATCTCATGTTCCATCATCTCTTGTTTTCTCTGCCATGGGCGGTTGTCGAGGTCAGTGAGGATAGTCTTCCAAAGACTCAACCAGTTTGATTCCCAATTCCTTATACCTTGATCTCATTGGAGAGATACATAAAGAAACAAATAAAGAGAAGACTGCTCTGATACCACTAATCCATATTTAGGAGGGAACTAAATGAAACAAAAAAATAAGACAAAAACATAGAGATAAAGTAATACTCAATTTCTATTAAAGAATGAAATATGCAGAGACTGTAAAAGAAAATATAGAGTAAAATGAACTCACTAGAATGGTGGTAGTTTATCTCTGAGAAAAGATTTGATGACTATGCTCATTCACAAGAATTTTATTACAATGAGGCTCCAAATGCCTTTTTAACATAAAGAATAAATGATAATACCCTAAACATCCAAAACTCTAACCCAAAAAGATGAAACACCTAAAGTTTTGTGGGATCCAATGGGGGTAGTTTATATGTCAGCTTCCCGAGGGCATAACATTTGCATACAATCTACCTTTGGGGTTCTCAGTACCTCGTCAAAAAGGTATAGCCAAGAAGTAAACTTTATGAACAACCCAATACTAGTCTTGGGCATCCACTGGGCATTGTCACATAAAAAACACGTTGTTTAGGGCCTCAAAATGGCCTTAGAAGGATGGGACCCGAAAAACTATAGAAAATCTGCCTAGATGGAAATTATGTTTTGAGCTAGTGGAATAGGTAAGTGACCACTGATGTCCACTTGGATAACAAGATATATATCTTTATTAACCTTATCCAAGATGGAGAAATTGAGGCATCTTACAATGGAGTTATTCAATCCTTTAAATAAGCTTCATCACATTAAATACCTTGGGAAAGCACCATGGGTACCCAATACCATGGTCTCATAAACCACCAATGTTAAACTCATCAATGATTGTATCAAGGTTATCTTATCTGCTATATGACTAAGTCAATATTAACCAAACATTCCCCCCTTTAAAATTGACTTGGAATATTCACCTACCCCCCTCAAATTTTATTTACTGGGATTTGGGGAATACAAACATGCCCCCCACTATCACCTATGTCTATGTTTAGAATTTACTAGTGAACCATCAAACCAGGGGTATGCATCCCTAAATAGGTCTTACATCCATATGCCCAATTACATGTGATAAAATACAACTCCATTACAATTGTATTCCCAAGAATGTGATGTTTTGAAACATCACCCAGTTTCATTGATAACATCCCTCCTACTCCAAATACGATTACCCAAATCAAGCACTCCTTAACCAAGTAATCCATCCATGTGATTCTACCTATGCTCTATGTCAATCCTTGTGATGCATTTCTAGTTATCATCCATCATGTTTCATAAAACCATGAATCATCAATTCAATTTGTTCTCCCAAGCAATATATAAACATTAGTTGATGCAAGTGAAAATATTGTTCCAAAGAGAAACCTTGGTCTCTCTTGATTTTACTTTAAAAAAAGCATGACTATGCCCATTTTCACAAATTATTTATATAGTCTATAAAAAAATACAAACCATACTTCACACACCAGCAAGCTCACCTCATCCTTTACCAACTATGTGCACTGACAATGTGTCTTAGGATTTGCCAACGTAAGCCACAACACAACATGTAATATGAAACACTACACTGCTTTGTTAAGCAAAATATGGGCATCCTCTTTATTAGCCAACTCCACCATGGCCTTTCAAAGCCTCACCCAAGTCATGGATATGCTCCAAACCCTTCCTTGTCACTTGGACCTTGGTTCACCTTGGCATCGAAAGGTCAAATCCAAGAATTCTCAAAGGATCCATGATCTATTTTCTCCTTGCATCCCAACCTGGGCATGATTCTTTCATCATCACTACCCTCAAACAACAACAAGAAGCCTTTATTTGACCTATATATATTGAACCCGTCAAACCCCTACAACATTGTATTGTGTCCTTCTTCTAGATATGAGGGTTTTAAGTGATAGAAGAGGGGGATAATAGATCTCTCAAGATGAAAATTGATCTCCATGTAAATCCTCGTGATACTTTTCCAACTGCCTCGACTGCTTCTTATTGATCTTCAGCCTGTGGCTCCATTTTGTCATTATTTAAAATTCACAGGTGCTTTAGAGATCCTGTAGCACCACCAAAAACCTATATTATTTTATCTCCAGCAAAAACAACCATAGTTGAGTCCCCATTAAACTCCCACACAAGATTCGACTGTGTCAACTCTCAAAATTTCCTTGAATGCCACCGCATATTTCACTAACAAATATTGCAAAATCTCCATAACAGTCAGTCTGCCCATTGATTTTCTTCTCAAATTCCATATGGATGTCTAGTACAACCATCATTTGGGGAAGCCTCTCCAGTGAAGGATATAGTTGTTGGGACTTCACAACAAAATTATTAACTCTGCTCAAATTATGCACCGTAAATTTATTTTCCATGATTTCTCTATCCCTACACACGTCATCTTTGTTGTACTCCATATTTTCCAACACTAAACTACATATTTTGGACCTAGATTGAAAAAGCACAAATCACATATAGATACCACACTTTTTCGTGCTCTAGAGATGTAGGTCATCCATGATTTTCCGTCTCTAGATTCCATCCAAAATCATCGATTTCAATTTTACCAAGAACATCCTCTTTGCCAAGAAATCCACTTTGCTACACTCAGGCACAACTCACTGCAACTCAACACTAAATTTATCTAGAAGATTGTGTTCACACCACTATATCCACTACTGCCTTTATGGATTCCTCCAGCAGCAATAATATTGTCATATTCTCTTTCTTGATGGATCTCAATACCAAACCAGCCCTGCTAGAGTGTCCAGGCCTATCGTGTTGTGATCCATTATCTCAAAACATCCAAGCCACTCTCACTGAGAGAGTTCAGGATTTATTATCTCTAATACCACATGTAAAATCCAAGAGAGGAGAAATATCAAACACAACACAAAATGCATGTGCATAGAAATACTAACAAGTGCATAAAGCCAATGTTTTCCCTGGAAACCCCTAACGAGGAAAATGATGCATGGACTTTGAGATCATGGCTATGGGTATGTCAAAAAACCAATATGAGGATGATGATTATGGTGATACAGGGTGAATATAGGTATATGCATAATCATGATAATATAATGGTTGATGAACCAAGTACAAGAAATAGTTTCCTAGAGAACCAACGGATACAATGGTTGGCGACCCATGTATTCTAGTGAATGGATACTCTTTTATATGGACGTCAGCAAACATTGTTTATGTTTGTAGCTAAAAGATGAATAATATCAAGGATGAAGAAGGAAGAAGACCAAATATTGAAAAGCGCTCAAGATAAAAATAGGACTAGAGAAGATTAAAGATGATGATGGCCTAATGGGATCACAAGTATTGGTTAATGGGGGAGTATGATGAAATAAATCCTACTTGTGATCATAAATAGTTAATAAATTGTATGATGGATTTGTAATGATATAGACTAATTATATAAACCTACATGAGTGTTATAGATGAAGGGAAATGACAAGAGTTAGGGATGGATATCTCTTGAAATATTCATGGAGATGAGCTCATAGATTTATGGAGATAGTTTGGAACATCTTGTGGAGATAGTTATGGAGATGGTTTGAACTAACCATCTAATTATGTAATATTTGTTATGGTCACCTTAAATTATATAAGGGACCATTTGTACATTAAAAAGAGCACACAAGAATGATGATTTAATAGTATAATTTCCTCTTTTACGGAAATGTTAGTATATGTCATGGACCATTTAACATAATGTACATTTTTTTTACTCCACTACGACTCTGATGTCATCAAGTGGTATTAGAGAGCATGAAGATCCTAGACGTGTGTGTCTTATGATGGCATAAAAGTATGGTTAGAAAGAATGGGAATGAGGTTATCTACAAGAAATTTCTTGAACGATTCCACAACAAGATCTCTAGTGAAAGAGATGTGATCTATTGGCATAGAAGAATTTATACTATGAAACAACTGGTGTCATTGGTTGCACTATTGGATCACAGTATAACAATTATTGTGTGAACATAGAAAAAAATTATCTAATTGAATCATACCTTGTATGATTCATCTTCTTGAAGTTGAAGGAAGTGAATTACCTCTCATATGCAATAATTAAATGAGTTGTTTAAGGTACTGAATGATATCTTGTGGATAAGATGGAATGATGTGGGCCAAAAACATAGTTAAATATCCAAGCTCCTTGGTTTTAGTGGAATCGTTTTGCATGGAATTTGATTTGAGAATCACGAGATATTTCAATATGACCAAGCATGAATCGAAGTGGCCAATCAGTAGTAAAATATCACTCTAGTATCCTTTGGGGTCATATTTCATGCAAGGTTTTGGTGATAGGAGTCCCATATGAACCTACATGGAAAGCCTTACCTAAATATCCTGACAAAGGTCATGACATATTGTCTTTGAATAGTGTGGGAGAGAAGTCATTGATGAAGAGGGAAGCATGTGGTAGCTCGGTTGTGTATTTATTGGATGCAGAGCACATACCTGTAGCACATTTGCAGAAGAAAGACATTGAATCTTCAAGGATTATGATCACATATATATAAAGGTTGGTTAAAAGGAAAAATAGACGACAGATAGAGAAAATAACACGGCCATGGCATGCAGAGATCACGACTCCAACATCCATCACATGTGAGCCATGCAAATGCAAAGTCACCTTCCAACATTAAGTTGAAACCAGAAGTTAAAGGAGAATGATATCGATAAGCGGTGACTTTGTAATGGCCAAGTATTTTAGGAGGAATATTAAAGGTCTTGGCAATAGATTGAAAGGGTATTCATTTTTTTATTTTCTTTTCAAAATTTGTAACTTCCATGTACAAAAAAAAATTATATATGTGGTGGTGGTTGAGTTTCTTCATTAAAGGACAAAGTATAATTTTTCAAGTATTGATGTTGTGGCTCATGAAATTAGACTCTTTTAATGTAAAGAATCAAAATCAAGTTCATGTGAGAGGTTGAGAGTTTGAAGTCACCTAAAAACACATAGGAAAGAAGTCAGCATTGATATCTAATTTATTATATAGGGTGTATGATCGGTGTTACCCGACACCCCAAGTCAAGTCTTTAGAAATTATCATGTTATTGATGTAAGTTTGGATGAAAGAATATAGTGACATTTATTCTCACCAACTATTGTCACAAGTTTGAGTCTATGTTGGAACTGACCATTCTAACATTAGACAATGTTTGCAGGAACCATTGAGTACAAAAAAAATATGGTAAAGAAAGACAAAGAGAGAGGAAGATGCAAACTTCATGACTGAACAAGATGAAAGAAGAAGAAATATAAAGGACTCTAAGAAGTGAACAATAAAAGAAGACAACAAACATATTGGAGTAGTGTAAATGTGGAGGAAGAATAAAAAATTAAAGCGAGGCAAAGAATAAATAGCACCATGTGTAGATGCAGTAAATCCATGAATGAGATATCCCTAGGAAATTCAATGGTTCTTGAATAATTTTTTTGATGAATGTCTTGGTCTTAGATTTGTATAAAGGATAGATTTGCCTAATTTGAAATGAAATTGTATGTACCTAGTTTAAGCCTAATAAGGCATGTATTCCCCATAACTTGTTAATTTTTTGGTACTCTAAAAACCACTTTGTAATGAAATCCATGAGAGAGAATCTTATCAACCGTGGGAAGAACTGTCGATTTGAGGCAGTCCACGTCTGACATAAATGTCGAGTTAAGGCAGTCAATAGTATTTCAAGTCATGAAAAAGAGGCTTTTGTAATTGAGCATGAAAGAGATATTGCAAGTCATGAAAAAGGGTCTTGTGTGAAGCAAATTGCGAAACAACATTTTGTGATATGACAGGGAACTCATGGACATGAGCCCGTGAATATTTTTTGTTCCTTGGGAGTCTGGTGCAGAATCATTGAAAGCATGGCTACAGGTATGTCAAAAACAAAATATGAGGATGATGATAGTGATACAAGGGGAATAAAGGTACAAGTATGTTGGCTCATGATGGAAGAATGGTTGATGAACCATGTACGAGAAAGCGTTTCCTAGAGAAATGACAAATACAATGGCTGGAAACTTGTGTATTCTGGTGGATGGCTACTCCTTTATATGGACTTCAAAAAACATTGGTTATGTTTATAGGTACAATATGAAGAATATCTAGGATGAAGAAGGAAGAATACCAAATATCAAATAAGACTAAAGATAAAAAAAGGGACCAAAGAAGATTAAAGATGATGATGGCCTAATGGGATCACAAGTATTGGTTAAAGTGGGAGTGTGATGAAATAACTCCTACTTGTGATCATAAATAATTACTAATTATAGGATGTATCTGTAATGAGTTATAATAATTCTAGAAGTCTATGTGAGTGTGAGAGATGAGGGGAAATGAGAGGAGTTAGGATTGGAGATCTCTTTAGATATTCATGGAGATGAGTTGAGAGATTCATGGAGACATTGTGGAGATAGTTATGGAGATGGTTTGAACTAACCGTCTCATTATGTAATAGTTGTTATGGTCACCTTACATTATATAAGGGACCATTTGTACACTAAAAGGAGCACACTAAAATGATGATTTTATAACATAATTTCCCCTTTTGGGGAAATTTTAGTATATGTCTTGGTGTCCCTTGATTTGCATAACATAGTGTGTGTTTTTTTTATTCCACTGCAGCTCTAATGTCATCAGAAAACCAAAACTCAAGATATATATCTTTATTGACCTTATCCAAGATGGCCAAACACCAAGTTGCTTCAGGAATATTACAATGGAGTTATTCAATCCTTTAAATCGGCTTCATCACATCAAATACCATGGGTCCATAAACCACCAATGATAAACCCATCAATGATCATATGAAGGTTATCTTATCTACTCTATGACCGAGTCAAGATTAGCCTGATAGTAAGGACTAATAATATTAACATAGACCACAATTAACTCACCTTTCCTTCGATATGCATTGACAAACTCACCACTTCATGTGGTCTTATCACACAACCTAAATAGATTCTCCATCATGCTTATTTAGGAAATTGATATGCCTTATGTAGGAGAATGGAAACCATTGTATCTATTCCCTTTTGGATTTATTTTTCCAAATAAATGGGCATACTATTTATATGTGCCGTATAATTTCTCTAACACTCCCTTTAGGAATTTCTACGTTTTACTTCACAACTCTATTAAGGGTGTTAGAACAACAAGTTCATCACATTTATGTATATTCTAGAGACAATGAGTTGATGGTCAAAGTTCAACTAAGAATTCAACGAGGTAGTTAACTAGTTGGTCAAACTAACTAAAGGTAGTCCAGACTCAGTTTATTGGTGAATTGGATAAGGAAAAAAGGATACAAATTTAGGCATGCTCAAGGTGATCAAAGTTGACTACGTCTTTTGTAGTTTATAGGATTTAGTTATGATTTGATTTACATATAAATGATCTTATGTATTGATATATCAATCATCATTTTATGGAAGTATATGTTTTTATCCATTATATGTTAAGTTATTCCCAGCAGTACTTCAAATATGCTATAATGATGTCTATTAACACCACCACTTATTGGAGTTAATTGTTCTTCACTTATGAGATTCCGCAGTTCTCCAACAAGGTATTAGAGCTAGGTTGATAGCTAGGTATGTCCAATATGGTTTGTGGCTTGATGGAAGGTGTTGGTGGTCAATCCATTGAACATTGGACCACCTAGGGTAGTGCCTCTTGATGGTGTATGCAAAGGGTATATTATTGACAAGTATCATATTTATACTATTGAGACTAAAATGTATTCGAGAGAAAAAGACTTAGTTGAAACTTATCCATAATGACCTTTGTAAAATTGATCAACTATCATTAATAGGATCAAGGTATGTTTTGAGCTTAGTTTATGATTTTTCAAGGTACACATGGGTATACTTATGGGAAAATATGGATCATGTATTTGAAAATTTCAAGGAATTTAGGGCATTGGCTAAAAGACAATGCAATCGACCTATGAAATGTCTAAAATATGACAATGGAGGAGAATCTGTGAGAAAGGACTTTGAAAACTACTTTTCACAACGTGATATATCTTGGTAATATATGTACCTTAGATACCTCGATATAACAATGTTGTTGAAAGGAAGATCGTACATCAGGGATAGTTTTAAGGATGTAAATTTATGTTAAAATGTATAAACCTAGGCTATTCTTACTAGTCCTTGATATGCAAAATGTAAAATGTTTTGTGATAGTTTTGTAAAAATATTCAAATTTTTAAAGATTTTATATAGTTTCTATAAAATTTTGGCGATTTTTAAGATAAAATGATTTTATTCTATGGAATTTAGGTGAATCGGTTTTTAGAAAAAATGGAAATTGGCGAATCATTTTTTGAAAAAAACCATGGAAAATTAGCCCATTAGCGAAATTTAGCAACTAAAATCATCTATGTCGTATATTGTTTGAAATGGAAATGTGTTTGTTTTATGCAAGAGGTATACTAACTACATTTTGCTAGAGGTTGTCTACTACTCAAATTACCTTCTAAATATGATTCCAATCAAATTTATGTGGGATATGACCGCTCTTAAGAAATGGAGTGGAAGGAAACACTAATATAGACATGTTACAACTTTTGATGTATAAATTGACCTCATATTATAGAAAACTAGATAAAGAAGCTAGATGCAAATAGTCATGCTTGTATTATGGTGGGATACTCTAATGAATTGAAATCCCATAGGTTGTTTTATCTAGTTAAATATGAAGTTAATTTTGGGAGGGATGTTTCCTTTGATGAGAAACCTTTAGGTGTTGATTTATTGAGATCCTCTTCTAGATTTTTGAGAAGTGATTCATTTGAAATTTTGACAAATTATAGACTAAATAAATATTACAGAAGATCTATTGGCATGTCTACCATCTCATCCACTAGAAAGTTGAGTTATGTAACAAATGCAACATGCAATCAAACTTCTATAGAAAATTTTACTACAAGAAATGGATTTCCTAATCATTCAGTTATATCATAGTGAATCTGATGAAGGAACTCCTTCTAGAAGGGACATTAGTCTTCCTCAATGGGATAATAATACAATTAAAGCTACTATTGTTTATGCAAGTAATGAAAATGACTGAAGGAAGATTGGATGACAAAAACAATGGCGTAGGGTTTATTTAATGGCACATGTGTTGGAGGCATGTGATCCTAATGCATGTGTAGATGTGCATGGTCTACCTAAATGGAAGAATTTTCTGGCTAAAGAGTACAATTCCTTGATGAATAATAAAACATGGGTTTTAGTTTTCCAACTACAAGGAAACAATGTGGAAAAATATCGACATTTTTCCCTGTTGTAAAGATGAATTATGTTTGAATTATTATTCACTTTATGCTCTTTTTTCTATGGGAGGTACAATATATATACATCAAGAGTGATTTCTTACATGGTCATATCACTAAGGAGATTTATATGGAGAAACCACTAGGATCTGAGAGGGATGACAATCTTGTGTGTTGACTAAAGATACCCTTATATGCTTTGAAACAAGTTCCAAGGGTGTGGTATGAGAAAATTGATTAGTTCATTCTTGATTTGTGTTTCAAACATTGTGAGTCAAAAACATAGCATTTATGTTTTGCATATATGAATGATGATACTTTAATTGTTGCACTATATGTTGATTATTTAATCATTATTAGAGGTAGTGTTGATATAATTTTGGGTTTAAAGAAAAATTTAATAGTGTTGGTTACTTGGGCTGAACCAAGTTCTAATCTCAAATAAGTTTCCAACAAAAACCTCAAAACTATCGTCCCTCCTGGTAAACCTGAAGGCAACACTATGCACAGGGTACACAATGCAGTCTCACCCAAGATAGCGTTTATGGGGGATTGCAATACTCGGGTGTTTGAAGTCTAGGAATGAGTGGGGATTGTGGTTAGATTATTTTCCTTATACATCATCATCCTTAATCATTCATCTACTTCTATGATTCATTCATCTTTATACAGAGGCATGCATGTTGTTATACCTAGTTTTAACCATTCATTATTGAGATAATGATTATCAGAATAGTAAAATAATTCATGAACAATCACATAGAACACAATGTTTTGTTGTGGTTCAACCCCTCCTGGGGCTACATCCATAAAGATACGGCTTCTATGCTCTTTTATTTATTCTGCTGCAAAATCTGTGTTGCACACATTAGATATTCAGTACTACAATCAAAATGAGGGTATGTGCCCTCTAGGAGGCTGACTAGATCACACCAGGATCCTCAGCCTGTGACCTAACCCTCAAAGACTAGCTTATTCGACTCTACCACAAGAACCATAACAAAACTTACTACAGTCAATAACTTCCCAACCAACCCCGAACCTAGACCTCCTAGGTATTTATTTATGCTATTCTATCGAGTTATAATTGTTAAAATATTTGTCAAAAACCATAACCCTATCTTAGTTAGTCTTGTATGCATGTGAGCCACATTTATTTTTCCTTCTTTTTCTGCATGTTGCCTTCCTGCTTCTTGACGTGCATGCTTCCAAAAATAGACCTTATATTCCAAAATTAGGCCTAGACCCAATATAGATATTTCTCCCAAAGTAGTTATGTGCCAAAAGACCCCCAACACTGACATGTGGCTCATCCTGAGCCACTGAGGCAGTGTTTTTTTCCTACACGGCCTTCTCCAAGTCATGAAACTTTCCTTGTTATTCTTCCCATTTGGATTTCTCTTACACAAATTTCTATGTGAGCTCCTCTGCCCTCTACGTTGTAATGTGTTCCTTTAGAGACTCTGCGCTCTTGGAATGAACCTGAGCCATTCTTGTCTTCTCCTCCTCCATTTCAACAATTATTTTTTTTGCTTGCTCCTGGAGAAGTTCTAATTGGGATTGCCTTGACTACTTGTTCATCTACACAATATTCAATTCTGTCTACAGGGTCTTCATCTCTTGTGTGCCTTTCAATAGTTTTGTAATACTGATGTCCTTTTGTCATTGCTTCAGCTCCTATATTGCAGTGTTGGTTTTATCCTCTTACTAGTATAGCTATTAGACCCTCTCGTCTTCCATTAATGTCATCCATAAGTGTGTTGTTCTGTCAAAAAAAATTGTGACCTCTCTGGCTTCTCTTTTGATCATTTCTATTTGTGGGGCTCCCTATTGTTCCCTTTTAGATGTGACTTTGGGATAATTTGTGTGTTAATTTTTCATTTGGTTCCTCAATATCCTTCCTCTACCCTTCAAGCGTCTACGTGATCATTTGAATATTTTCGTCAAAGTTTCTAATGGTTTCCTGTGCGTTGTCCGAAATCTTTGTGAAGAATTCCTTCAGCTTCTTATCAAGGTTATTTGTGCACTTCTTCTCCTCCTATGTCTCCAGCTGGACCTTATCTACCACAATTTGTAGTGCGTACTTTCCATCTATGGTGACTTGCAATTAATTCATATCTACCCTTGCTTGTGATTTTACTTCCTGTGTGACACTGACTTGCATCTTGTATAGTTCCTGAGTTGGTATTTTAGCCAAGACCAACTCTACCTGCACCAGGTATTTAAGTGGTGTCTGCACCATATCCTTCTCGAACTGTAACATATCTTTTGTAATGTGGAAGCTAGGACTTTCTTGCACTATGAGTTGGGTTGTTTCCTCCTCATTCTACGCAGTTTTGTCCTCTGCCTTTATCGATCATGGGATCAATTTTTTCCCCTCTCTTATGCTTGTGTTCCTTGTATCCATTCCAGGACCTGTTTAATGTCAACCATCTCCTTCATGATCCTTTATTGTTGGTCCTCAATCTCCTCATACTCTTCAATTGCGTGGTTCTGAACCCTCTCTATGACTAAGTCAGCATCATCCTCAGTGATTGTGAATTTTAGGATGTCCTTCTAGGCCTTGGCCTTCTTGCATGGCCCACCTATATGTATGATTGGCCATTTGGGTGGCCCTACATCTTACAAAGTTGGTCTCATAGGGATTCCTTGTGTCATTGTGTTGCCCCCTCCTTGTTCCTCCTTCATGGGGACATTATCCTTCTTTCCTATCTACCTGTCCTTCTTTGGGGTGCTTCCCTTCTTCTGTTGCACTATCTTCATGCTAGGCTTTGTCTGTTTTGTTGGTTTCTTGGTCGTGACAATTCCTCCTGCAGATGTATTAGATGAACCTGCTTCAACTTATTTCCTCTTGGGAATGTCTATGGTGATGAATGGGATCTCCCAACCATCCTTCCAGTCCTTTATTTCCCATTTGATTTCCTCTGCATTGATGCAGAATCGAAGTTGTAGCCAGTATTTGTCTGGATCTCTGTGTGTCTGGATCCACATATTGTGTTGCATAGCCTTGAAGTTGGCTATTCCCTGGTATTATGCGACCACCTCGAGATTTATTCTCCAGGTATTGGCTATCTTCTCTTTCATATCCCATGAGATACCAAGAAAAAGTGTTGGCATTGCCACTTCTCCTCTTTGAACCAGAAGTGCTCCCCAATGATGTGTAATGTGTTGTGCGAAATCGTCCTACTCTATCACATAAATATGAATAGCTAGGCTCTTTCCATCCAATTAGCATTAGGAATAGATTCCATAAGTACGGGGTGTAGATAAGCATGGTGTCTCTTTTGCATTGCGTTTAAACTATGACAACTCCTATGGGGACCTCCTCCCTGTGACATTTTCAAAGTATTTTTCATGCCATAAACTTTGTTTCCATCCTGGTGGCTACGTCACTAATTCTCTTTATTATTATTCTATAAAAGCCCCTTTCTGTCTGATAGGTTTTCTTCTTGTCTTCCGCGAGTTCCTTTTCCTTGGTTTTGTCATCCATATATTGTGTGAGCTTCTCACCATTTTATGGAAGTCATGTGATGAACGAAATTAATTTGACATCGATGGACACTTGATCATCCAACCACAAAAATCCTCCATGGAGGACCACCAATAAATTCTTGACGCATTTGTTCACATCTTCCCCCCTACAGAAGTGAGGAATCTCTAGAAAATTAAGAATCCTTGAATTTACTAGGTCTGCTACCCATTACTTTGGCTCCAACACTAGATCTCCTAATGGCCCCGTGCCCAGGCTTTCCATGTACACCTGTTATGAAAATTCTAGAAACTTGTTGGTGTTAGACACATCTTGGTCTGCATACCATAACCTTTCTATGCAACCCAACAAAATTGGTGTGGCCTACACCCCATCTGGAATGCGCGACAAAAATTTAGAGGCCTTGAGATACTTGCTTGGGGATCGTGTGATGGGTTGTTTCCCATTTCTCTATGTTGGCACGCTATATGTCCCAGCCTCTAGTTATATTTCTTCCCAGCCTAAATATGGTTTCTCTGTTATTTCTTTGAGTTTCACTTCCTCATGCTACGCAAACCCTACCACAAGTTGTGACCCTGGCCCGTCATATTCTATCCTTTCACTATCAATGTCATTTGTCTTGTCGATTGCTTTATCCCTAGGATTTTCTTGTAGATTTCCTGTTACCAATGGGTTTTGCCACCAGCAATGCCCTATGAATCGATGTCCATATCAACCATCGTTAGGGCATATCCCTCTTCCTCTACCAGTGTGGAGCTCACTGTTTAATGATGCGGTGAAGGAATGACATAAACATCGATGATTCGATCTATCTATGTAAAAATGTTTTCTTCCTCTGCAGGTTCCCGTGGTGACTTGTGGTTATTGCTTATTTTCCGTGTTGTTTGGCCAAGTGTGTCAACCTTTGTAGGTTCCATCCTAGGTAATTATTCCTTATTTGGTTGAAATTAGGCTACTAAGATCTCTGAAATCACTTGTTAAGCACCTGTCTTCATGCTCCTTAGCTCCGCAAATATGCAAATTCACAATGAGTATTGTTTGGCCCACATTTTAGTTATATGTTGGGTGTCATAAATTCCCTAAATCTTCTCGGAGACACTTCTTTGATGGTCATAAATTTTTTAAAGCTTCGCGAGCACACTTCATAATTTTCATAAATGCTCAGTTCACACTTTTTTACCTTGATGATCAGTTTTTTTCTTTTTCGACCGTTATCCCGTTTTCTGGTGCGTTGTAATTTTTCAATGCACCGCACGTTTCTGCTGTGAATTTTCCGATGGCATGTTTTCTTCACTTCATGTCAGCCATATGCTATGTGTGGTAACATTTCCTTTTTGTCGCACTGATTTCACTATTTGATGCGCACGACATTTCCTAATGTTTTGTGTTTTCCTTCTTTTTCTACTTTTGTCTTCCTTTTTCTTCTTTTTCCACTTTTGTCTTCCTTTTTCTTTTTTTTCTACTTTTGTTTTCCTTTTTCTTATTTTTCTACTTTAGTCTTCCTTTTTTGTTTTTTTTTTCTACTTTTAATTTCTTTTTATCAATTTTTTTTCCTAATATCTACTATACTACACTATATACATGGTTTTATTACTTCGTTGTAACTTTTAAGAGTTATTAGGTCGACTGTCCCTGTACAGTTTTCATTGACTATCGTTGACCATTCCTTTCAGTTATGTTCCTCCCAAATCATTTAGTTGCGAAGATCCTCCATCTGTGATAATATTTACTTTATATGGCCCTAGTCAATGCATTTTGAACTTACCAGGGTGTTGCAAAAGATTGTTTCCATAGAGAAGAACTAGGTTTCCCTCCTTAAAGCTCTTATTTTTAATGTTTCTCTCATTCCAGGATTATTCCCTTTCTTTATGTACCTCTTGGTGAAATCTTTCCAGAATCCTATCTTCTTCCATTTCCATCAATTGACTTAACCTCTCCTGTGTTGTGCATCTTTCTGAAATATTGGTAATTGTTGCTATGTGCGGACTGGGTACCAAAAATTTTAATGGCACCATTGCTTCTCGTCCATACACCAATATGAATGGTGTTTTTCCTGTCAACTTCTTGCATGTGGTCCTGTATGCCCATAGTACTCCTGGTATTTTCAAGTCCCAATAATCCATGTTAACATTACATATCTTAGTCAAATCATTTTCCAAAATCCATACACTAATCTGAATGGTGTTTTTCCTGTCAACTTCTTGCATGTGGTCTTGTATGCCCATAGTACTCCTGGTATTTTTAAGTCCCAATGATCCTTGTTAACATTACATATCTTAGCCAAATCATTTTCCAAAATATTATTGAAATATTATACTGTTCCATTTTCCTAAGGATGATATGGTGTACTCTTTCGGTGATAGAATTGAAACTCCTCAGTCATATCCTTGATGGTACTATTAATAAAATGAGTTCCTTGGTCACTCATCAAAATCTTGGGACATCCAAATCTAGTGATCACCTGCTCAAATAAGAAGTGTATTATTGTTTCTATGCTACAATCTTTGATTGGTGTTGCTTCTACCCATATGTTTAAGTATTCAGTCACAGTAATGATATATATGTCTCCTGACCTTCATGTTAGTGGATTAATAGGTCCGAACAAATATATTTCCCATTTTTTAAATACCTTCATATTTACGTGTGGTCTTAGGGGCATCACATCCCTCCTATTGGGTTTTCCAACCCTCTGACAGACATCACAGTTCTGGAAATATTCCTTGACATCTTTATGAACTGTTGGCCACCATAATCCTACGTGCAATACCTTATGTGTCATAGTTTTTCCTGCATAGTTTCCTACAACTATGCCTTCTTGAGATTCTTCTAAAACCCGGGGATGTTCATGTTCCAATACACACCTTCTCAAAATGTTATCTGTGCCCATCTTGTAAAATTTGACCTGCAATGAGTCGATAGTCTGCAGCTCTGACTACCAGGTTTTTCTTCTGCATAGTACTAAAATTTTGTTGTGCAACTCATGTACTTTAAGTATTCAATGATATCATCGAAGTATTCATCAGCTACAAGTAATTAAAATAACTATGAATCAGGGAATTTTCCTTCCAAGTTAGTAGGTTCTTCTCCATTGGTTACCCTTGACAGGTGATCAGGTCTTGCATTCATCTTCCCTGGTTTGACTATTACTTCAAAATCAAATTCTTTGAATAATAATAGCCATATACAGATCCTCCCCCCCAACACTAACTTGTTTATTAGATATTTGAGGGCAAAATGATTTGTGAACATTTTAAAATGTTTACCCAATAAATAGTGTCTGAATTTATGAAGTGCATATACCATGGCTAGGCCTTCTCTTTCTATGGTGTTGTAATTCTGCTCATATTTTGACAACTCCCTGCTTTCAAAGGCTATAGGATGGTCTAAGTCCCTTTCTTCTGGATGTGCCATAATTGCTCCAAGTGTTATTTTTGATGCATCTACATGCACATGAAATGTCTTTTCCCAATATGGAAACACTAATATAGGTCTTGTCACCATCTTTTCCTTTAGAGTATCCAATCCTTGTTGACAATCCTCATTCCACTGAAATATGATGTCCTTCATTAATAATTTTTCCATTGGTGTAGTAATCTACGCATACCCCTTTATAAAATTCTTGTAGTAGCATGTATGTCCTAGTGTGGCTCTTAACTGGTGCACTGACTTTAGTGATGGTAAATTCACAATGACTGAAATCTTAGCAGGGTCAACCACTAGTAAGCCCTGTTTGCACACTATATGTCCCAACAATATCCCAAAAGGTGTACCAAAAATTAATTTCTTGATGTTTAATGATATCTAATATTGCCTACATCTTTCCAACATTAGTCTTAAAACTTATACATGGTCTTTCAAAAGACTACACACAGTCCAATCATCCATATATATTTCTAGAAAATGAAGTATGAATTACTTAAAAGCAGCTATGACTACCCTTGAAAAGATAGTTGGTGCATTCTTCAATCCAAAGGAAATGAATGTATATTGGTAGGATCCCTATTTTGTAGCAAACGTAGTCGTATACCTGACCTATGGAGCTATTTTGATCTGATGGTAACCTAAGAATCCATCTGTGAATGAATATGCTTCCTAGCCTCCTGCATTCTCCAAGACCTCATCTGTAAAAGGGGTAGGGAAAGGGTCATGTAAGTAAGAATCGACATTGATTTTCCTCAAATATACACAAATATGTACCCCCCCTTGCTTCTTTTCCTAAGCTACCATGGGACTGATCCATTCAGATTCCTCTACTGGTTTTATAATACCAGCTTCCAAAATTCAGTCAATTTCTTCTTTCACTTTCTTCTTATACACTAGATTCATCCTATAAGGTTTCTATTTGACAATTCTAGCCTTGGGTTTGAGGGGTATCTTCATATCAGCTAGCTCCCCTTCTATGTCTTTCATCTCTGCAAATGTGGTTGGAAATAGGTCACTATATTCGTGCGGTAACTTTGTTATCCTTTCTAATGTTTTCTCATCCCAGTAGTCTCCAATACTTGCCATTTTAGGTTGTTGTTAATCCCAATGTTTACTTTATTAACTTTTATTGGTGAAACAAATAACTCTGACTCTAGAAATGGACCTTCCACCTCTCTCTCTCTCTCCTTCATTCTCGGTGATTTGAATGTTGCGTGGATCATCTTCATCTGGTGCTTCCTCTTCGACATGATAACATGAGAGTAACTCTTTGATTGTCTATTTGTTCTATTTTTGATATTCAGTTATGATTCTGACCTCTAGTTCATCAAAAACATATCACTCCCCTTATCATATTTATCACTGAATCAATGTTGGGGTTCTCAATCTCGAATGAAAAGGTTACTACAAAATTATTTTGTAATCCTTCCCATTATGCAGTACCTCTATGCATCTCCTGGTCTATGTACCAGTTCCTTGGGCTCCCTTCCAATGTATGAATAAAGTGATGAGGCGGCAGGCCATTCCTCTGGTGGTGTCATCATCCAATGTGATATGCACTTCTCCAAGTGTTCAACTAGTGTTCCTCGCCCATCATACTTCTGCATCGTATTGTTCCCCTATTCTGTGCCAAATCTAATGCGCAGTAGTCGTTTACACTGATACCAGTCCTGAATTGTTTCTTTGTGTACACCCCACACCCCACCATCTTGTAGGTGTTGCCTTGAGTGCAATATATAGGGATAAGAGCCTCTGATTTTCCAAAAATTCATCCTCATATTCTGTCGATAATTCCTCTAAGTCATTTATCCCATGAAAACTAGGAGGTTCCCTTATCTCTATACCCACCCATATTACTATGCAGTCTATTCTTGAACACCTTCTTGTGGAGACTTCATGTAGTCGTTGTTGCCAATTCTCCAAACTTGTCTCTGACTCCGAAGCACACGATATGATGATTCTCTAGCTTAGTACCCCATCTACAGTTGGGTTGACATAATCTTCTTCTCGCGCAGTGGTTTTGTACAACTAGTTTGTTTCTTCCAGGTCCAAACAAGTCACCTCTACAAACCTTTCTCCTTCTGAAGGATCCAATGGTTCAATAACTCTATATTCGCTAGATTCAAAAGTCATTTTCCTTGTCTTCAGGTTGATCACATCTTGGTTATCAAATGCCCAATCCAATCGATGTAATGTTGGGTAAGATGGTGTGCCATCTAATATCTCTATCACTTCAAAATCTTCCATAGTGTGCACTCCATACAAATCTATTGTCACAACTTTAAGCCTTCCAATTTGTAACACTCTGTGTTGATTTGCTAGTTTCAACTAGACATGTGAATAACATAATGTGGGTTCTCCCATACATTGCCATGTCTTCTTAGGCAAGACATTTACTTCAAAGCCTAAATCCAATATAATATATCCCATGTTGAAATCTTCAATGTTAGCATTTAGCCTAAATTCTTTGCTTGTCCTTCTTCTTGTATGGAGATGATTGTTGAGCTCCACTTTTTCCATGTTTTTCGCTATACAAAAACATTCATTATTTCACCTTTTCTCACATTTAGTTCTTAATACACATCATAGAACCTAATTAAACGTCATAATTCATCATTATATCCAGTGTGGTTAATACATGATCGTTTCTATGTTTTTAGTGATTAAATCATGATTATATCATGGTTTACTGATGACAGTTCATGAAGTGTGATTCTTGTAGTAGTACGATCAATGTTCTTATACTATAACTGCAATTCATCATTTCTGCACCAACATTGCCATTTTGGTACCTGTCATTGTTTAGCATAATCGCGCGCATTGAGGCAAAAATCAAAAACATGGGTTTTATCCTCAACAATGTCAGCATATGGACACATACACCAAAATCTACCTAGGCTGCACGTGTGGAACTCCAGCTCAAGGGGAATAATTTAGCCAAAATTAATAAAATTTCTAGATAGTAAAATTTTCCCTCGATTTGTGTGCAAATAAAAAACAGTATGAAGATTCTAAGACATGGGTTTTTCTCCCAGCATGGCAAATTGGATCTTGTGTGAATTTTTTTCCAAACAAAGGAACGATTGAGGAGTTATGAATGGTTCTTCGATTGACATATGCACAAATTTCAGGATGCGCCAAGGTTTGGAAGAAACAGACTATGGCATCTAGATATTCTTAATAAGCATGGAACCCTAATTAAATAAGCAGTCAAAGTATTTCATCATGTTTGAGGGTCCAAGTTTCATGGTATTATGGTTTTAATATTTTCTAAAAACCATATGGATGGTTTGATATATCCATTTATGTAACTATTGTTTCACGAGAATGGAGGAGTCATTTCCATCTTCTAGATCAAGGATTTTGCATACAAATATGACAATTATGTAAATTGGGGGGACGATTGTTTGTGTTTTGGATTTAGTAGCAGACAAGGACATTCATTAAGATAGCAAGTATGTGTGCTTCTCTTTTGTAAGCAAAGTTTATCCCCCATTAATGAAGGTTGTTTTTTCCTGAATTTCTATGCATTCCTTTAGCTTCATCTGATCATTTTTGGCAGAATTAGTTAGGTTGGGAAGAGCCCCTCGGTCCTGGTTAAAGTTATACCTTTTTATTTTGATATTCATATTGCAAGTGTGGTTAATTCCTGTCCAGTTTATATTTTGTGTAATGTTTCATTCTTTGTTTCACATGTGTTGTTTGATTTTAGTTTTGTGTAGTCTAGTTTGGTAATTTAACTGTGAATTTCAGAGAGAAAACCTTCAGATAGAACACCTACAACTTCTATTCTCTTCTTCGCCTTGCAAATTTACCTTTATCTCTTAACACATCTATTGTATGTGCAATGCTCAACAAATTTGTTGCACATTGATTGAACATCTACGTTGCCCATCTTTGTAGATCGCACCCATTTCACCCACTCTGGATCTGTTGATACCCAAATTCGCCTTACCCATATTCTATTTGGACCGCTCCAATCTCCAATGCCCTTCCTCTACAAACATTTCAACAGTGCAACAAAAATTCATGAAAACAATTAAAAAACAAAGCATAACATTAAGTTTCTCCATTTTTTTTCTTTTCAACGAAGTTTTGACCATGATTCACTCAATTTCGCTCAGCTGATTTGACAAATTTCTCTTCGTTTCACATTGTACATTATATTGTTTCATGGTGTATAATGATGGTCATGCACGAGACTGTTTTATGCATAATGTTATATTAATTGCACATTATTGTTAATTGTTGTATTGTACATATAGTTGTATCATTTGTGTTATTAGCATTATCTTTGTTTAGTTCTTGTTATATATTGTTTTTATTTGTCACTAGTATTATATATATATATATATATATATATATATATATATATATTGGTTTACCATATTATTGTAAATCATTTTTTTATGATACCATGTGCATTATTACATTATTTATTATGTATTAATTATTGTATATTAGCTTTGAATTATTTGTTATCTTTTTACCTTGTTATATTGTTAAAGTGTCTTAGTGTTTTGTCTTCATTGTTTTAATTGTTTTTATTATTAGTTACCACTTTGTTTTGTGAAAACTATGTAATCTTTGAATATACTAATCATCCCTATGTTGTCTTGATAATATATTGTTAGATGTTTGATTGTTATGCTTTTATATAAATACATATGCATCACTAAATGATTGAAGCAATTCTTGGATATGAGACAAAACTAATTCTATACCAACACATCCAGTCTTGTACAATAGAACATAACCATTCTCGTACCAATACATCCCTTGTTTTTCAAGTGTATCTCTTCTTAAGGACAAGTCTCTAAAGCATGTTTCCTTTAAGTCTTTAGGTTACATCATTTTGTCAATATAGGATTAATTAGGAATTTGGTGGATTTTCTCTTAAAACTGGTAAATTCCACTTTAGGTCAGTAGCACACATACATGAGGGTTTGAGTAACCTCATCCATCTGACTGATTTGAATGCCAATTTGGGTAAATTATTCATTTACTTTCAGATTGCCTTGCTTGTGTTTTAATCTAGTTTGTTTCAATTTGGTTTTCCTGTAGTTTTGTTTCTTTCCCACACTTGATCTCATTTCTTTTACTTTGGATTCCTACGCTTTGATTTTAATCCTAGCTTTTCTTTCATTCATTTCATTTTGAAGTGTGTTTTCTGGATTTCGAATAGGTTAGACTAGGCTCCAATCCCACATTTCATGTGCTTGGACCTCTAAGTCTACGACTCTGTGGTTGAAAATTTAATGTTGGAAATTAATAGTGCATATATTTTATCCCCACAATGATTGACTGTTTTCTGCTCTAACTTCCCTTATACCTTTGTGTTTCATCTTTCTAGTAGATTTTGTAAGACCTTAAAAGATGATGGATCATTCAATAACATAACATAGGATTGCAGAAAATTCTTGATGGTACTTACTTTCTCTAAAGTTTGTCCTTCACTGGTATGGTCCATTCAATATGGCATCTCATACATTAGTGGGTCCAAAGTTTGTTGCGCAACTGATGTAGATGCAAAATTTTGCTTGAGAAGCTCTGGCCTCCTTAAATGTTTCCTTTTCTTTTAGCGTGTCAAACTGCTTCTGTGGCTCAGTATTCTTCTTGCCCCATTAGTGTTGAGTTGGATCTTGTTTTTCTGCATCAACTCTTGTATTGGCTCCTCCTCGAGTGACTATATTTATTTTTTTCCCATCATTCCTGGATTCTACATAAATCCACTTGACATTTTGGTTGTTTTGGTTCCTTTTTTTCTGTATATTTCCCAAGAGTGTTGGGAAGTCTTCTGTGTCATGGTCTGTTGCGCGAAAGTACATACATGTCACCAATGGAAGTGGAAAATCCCTTGAATAATATTCTGGTTGTTGGTAGTTTTGGCACACTATTGGTCATGTGCCTCGTCCTCCACCTTTGTTAAGGTCCTAACCCACACATAGGTAGATCAATGTATTCGGATGTAATAAAGGTCAATATTAATAAGAACTTTCAATAAAATAGAATAAGTCATATGTAAGAAGACCTAATAGAAGCTTCCGCTTCTAGAAGGATCTTCCTCTAGATGCTTCTCTTAATAGACATAGTTAGTATAAATAAGGGTCGAGGGTATGAGAACCCTAGATTGGATATTATTGTAA
>JZKD02S1902844.1:1124777-1143585 GCA_000966675.3 Picea glauca | reverse complement strand
TTCGTATATCATTTCTGTGTATTGTGAAGATTATGCTGGATATTTTACTGTTATTTTGTCATTTCTAGCATTTCATTTCTGTTCTGCATATTTTATATATCTGGTATCTTGCAACCTTTGTATCTACCTCGATCTCCTCACAATGCATTGTATTGGGGTACCCGTTTATACTGCATGAGATTATACTATGGTTGCATGTTGTTGTACTGTGGTTTCACATTGTTGTACTATGGTTTTGTATTTGTGTATGGTGGTGGCACCTAGATAAACTAAGGTGAAAATTTCCCTATCATCATCTCTTCATGCACCTTGTAAGTGTCTGAAGTTATTTCTCTCATCAGCTCCAACATTCTACAATCCTTATCATCATGACCCACTGATTTGAAAAAAAATCAATATGAACTTTTTGGTAATGTATTATACTTCTGCATCATTGGAAAATTATATGGATCATTCCCATGCGTACTACCATGGTCCTCTTATTTGAAAGGGGTTCAATACCTTTGTTTCCAAGTACTGCGCAAAAGTTGGACATTTGTTCTTATGATGTCCTTCTGTCCTGCATAGCGTACACCAAACAACTTCTCTTTTCTTTTTTCCCTTATTTTGGTTAAGTTGAAATGTCATATTGTTCAAATCCTCCGTCAGCCCCTCTATTGCTAGATTTTTCTATTGATATTGGTTCTCTTCTAGTTACAAGGCTACTTGTAGAGCCTATGCCTGAGTTTGGAACTTTTGTTGTCTAAAAGGATACTTCAATTGTGGTAACAGTGAGTTCACAAATAAGTGCCTATGTTGCATGTCAATAATTGCATATTTCAACTTACCTTTCAGATGTTTGAACCTCTGATCAATCTCCCAAACAAACTCACCTAGTTTCTTAACTATTTCAATCATTTCATTCATGTCTTGATCTTGTGAGCTTGGCTTCTGAAACTCATTTACCAGTAGTTTTTTCATGTCTACGATAGTCTTTAGTACTCCTTGTAGACTGTTTACATCTAGGCTCTTGTACTAGTCCAGCACATAGTCTCTTAGTGTGATAGATAATTGCGCAAGATGAGTATCCTCATATGTGATATTCCTTGACTCATAGATCTTCTCATATATGAATAAACTCTTTCCAGGGTCCTCTAATGCCTCTCCCCGAAATTCTGTAAATCTGATCGTGGGATCTTGTCCTGCCATTTTGAACTGTGTTGAACTACTTCCTTCGTGTGGTGTAGATAATTGACTGTTACTTCCTGAACTTTCTCCCCCAATTGATTTTCCTTGATTGGACCACTGCCCTGTTTCTCTTCTTCCACTAAAATTTGGTTATCTAAATGTTGGTGTTCCTTCGGGTGTATTAGTCGCACATGGGGTTGTAGGTTCCACACTAACGGTGATCTTGATTGGAGTTCTACCTTCTGATACTGACCCTGGACATTTTTTTTTCCTTTTATATGTTGCACGTAGGATATCCTCAATCTACTCCATAGCCTGGAGATCCTCTACCTCTTCTTCAACACTCCTCAAGCCCTCTCTATTGGCTATGGCTCTCTTATTATTATTCATGTTATATTGGTAAGGTCTTACGTTGTGCATCCTTCCATATTTTTCCATTAACTTCTTTATCTGGTCCTCTTCCATCATGATTAGGTCCATGGTCTCCTTCTTATATCTCAACCTCATGTTAGTGCTTTCCCCCTTCCCCCATGTAGGCAGGGAAGATTAGTTGTCTCATTCCATGGTCATCACACCTTTGTCATACAATAAAATCTTGATTGACGTATACAGGGATATGATGTACCTACCTCTGGGTCCCTTCATAAAATCCTACTCTGCAGCAGTGTAGGACTTCATAGTATCTATTGTGAATTCAGTGAAAAACACTGCAACAATACTGTCTAACCAGAAAACTACTACATGTGTGAATTTGTTATTAACTTGTTGTAAATACGCAATCTCCATAGGATCCCACTCTATCTATTTGAATTAATTTGTAGGGTGGTTTTCCTTCAACCTCAATAACCACTCCTACAACAGATGTTGGAAATCACAGAAAAATACCTCATGCAAGTCGCTAAACACGTATTTGTCGAGATATTTCCATGGTGTCAACTTAGGGTTTTTGTTGTCCTTCTGCGCAAATTCGAGTTTGTTTGTTCTCAACCATCTTTCAATCTCTTCCTTCATTGGATTCCATGGCCTGAACATCCCCTTCTATACTTTCTTCCTCCGTGATTTTCCTCCACATATCCCATCCACTCAATCCTGTGCAGTCCCAGTTGGAAATAAAACCATTTGTTTGTTGCTTGGGTTGAACCAGGTTATGATCTCATATTGGTTTCCAACAAAACCCTCCAAACTATCGGCCCTCCTGGTAAACCAGAAGGCAACTTTGCTTTTATGGGGGACTGCAACACTCAGGTATTTGCAGTCTAGGAATGAGTGGGGATTGCAATTAGATTTTTTTTCTTATACATCATCATTGTTAATCATTCATCTACTTCTATGATTCATTCATCTTTCTGCCCAAGCATGCAAGTTGTTATAACTAGTTTAAACCATTCATTCTTGAGAAAAATATTAACAAAATACTAAAAGAATTCATTAAAAATCACATAGAACACAATGTTTTACCATGGTTCACCCCCTCTCGGGGCTACATCCACAAAGATCTGGCTTCTCTGTTCTTTTATTTATTCTTCTACAAAATCTATGCTGAGTGCATTACATCTTCAATATCAGAATCAAAATGAGGGTAAGTACCCTCTGGGAGGTTGAATAGATCACACCAAGCTCCTCATCCTATGACCTAACCCTCAAAGGATAGATTATTTGACTCTACCACAAGAACCACAACAAAACTTCTACAATCAATAGCTTCCCAAACAACCCCCAACCTAGACCTCCTAGGTATTTATTTATACTATTCCATTGGCTTATAGCCATTACAATCTTTGTCAAAAACCCTAACCCTAGCATTGTTAGGCATGTATGCATGCGCGCCACATTGTTTTTTCCTTCTTTTTTTCATGCTTCTTTCCTGCCGCCTAAGGCACATGCTTCACAAAATAGACTTTCTCTTACAAAATTAGGCTTGCACCCAAAATAGATCTTTCTCCCAAAGTAGGCTTGAGCCAACAAATAGGTACGTTTGAAATTACCAACCTGACTCTTTTTGCATTTCTTTCTAGGCTTCCAAGTTTTTCATATGGGTGATGATATATTTATCTCGACCTAAATATTATTTTTGATCTATTACAAATTATCAAAATGGAAGGTTGTTAGTTGTGTTCTACAACATATCATTCAGGAGTGAAGTTAACTAACGAATGTGATTCTTAGAAATTTTATGTTATTCTCTATAGGAAAATTGTTGTTAGCCTCATCTATTGAATCATGGTTGACCCTATACATCCTTTATTATTAATTTGGTCTTCTTGTTCACGTAGGATCCGAGAGAGATCCATTTGAAGCAAACAAAGAGAATTATTTTTTATATCAAGGGTACATAGCAACATGCTATAAAGTGTTGTAGTAAGATTAGGAACTAGTTGGTCAATTATACCAATTTGAATTAGGATAAGTAGAGATGACAAGAAGTTGAGATCAAGCTATTCCACAACTATGACTTGTTGGGATCTTGATTTGGTTAAGTAATGATGTTCATTAAATCCTTTTTGACTAGTGTTATATGTGTATTTAAATATTTTGAAGAAGTTTTGAAGGATTTTTATATCAAATCGTTAGAGCATATACCAGGTACATATAATTGATGTTTTGTAAAGGTTTTAAGATTAATTCAGTTTGATTTGATTATCACAAGAAGCTAATGCACGATCTGTGTGTCACAGGGCAAAATTGCATTGCATTTTTCCATCCAATAGCTCGTCTAGTACTGCATCCATCACTGCATCTGGTATTCCATCTGGCACTACATCCAGCATTGCATCCAACACTAAAACCGTGCGCGAGTTGGCGGTTGTTATATCGGCAGCCTATGCTGGGAAAATCGATGACATGGCTTTTTCTCACGCTTGTGGCCTCCATCTACTGAGCTCTTGACATCTTGGATTGAGCTATTATGCTGAGCGTTGAGTGGTTCATTTGGTTTCTAGAAGCCACAGGTAGTTAGAACGCATTTAATAGAATTTTTTTTTTTTTAGAGGAGGTCGACCCTTCCACTGGTCAACCTCTCGAATTGTAATTGTATAAATACCACATTAGTGGTCAGACAAATAGCTAAGGATTTTTAATACTTGCCAGGAATTACTAGAATCGTTTTTGTTGTGTAATTTCCATAGACTTGTGCAAAACTGTGTTTTTAATTTAAATGCCAGAAGTATGTTGATTCATCTCGTGATTCGTTGTTGAGAAGTAACCATGACCTGCTGGGGGACCCACCAGGGGTCTGGGTGAATAGTTAGATAGTTAGCTTGTGCAATTGTCATTTCTTTCATTTTCCTGTATATGTGTTTTTATCATTTCACATGTTGTGTATTTGTTGTTCATTACTTAATTGTTTCAATTTCCTTTTTGCAGGTTGCTTGTTAAGGATAGTTATTAAATATGTTGTGTATTTTTAATTAATTAGGAAATAGCTTGCAAGATTAGCTACTAACTTGTTGTGTGATTAAATGCTAGTTTGAATTTCTGCAGATTGAAGTAGAATAGTTAGAACAGAGTATTGAGTAAAACAGAGTATTGATTTAATGCAAAATATAGAGTTTCTTTGGCAAAGTTTCGATGGATGAGTAGTTGCTAATTTTAATTTTGATTCTTAACTTTCTTATCTAGTTTGCTATTTAGTTTTATTATCTAGTTTGCTTATCAATTTTCTCATAGTATGTTGAGATAGAAGTAGGATTTGAATCAAGTTTTTATGAGTATTTCAATTTGCAATTTGAATTGTTAATAATAGGATTAGTTTAGTTTATTTTGTGAAGTTGCCATTTTAGATTTAACTTGCAATTCTAAATAGAATTCTGAGTTTGAGTTAAGTTTTAGTTATAAGTTTCTAATTGTGTGAATTTTATTACATTAGCATAAGAGTGCATTTGAATTAAGTAGAATAGTATATTCTTATTTGTTGATGATTAATGCATAAATTGAGAGATCACATGGATTTTCAGGATAGTTGATATTTCTTCTATGATGGCTAAGCTCTCATTAGATTGCCTGATTCATACCTTTTATTTCTCCATATAAGTTAATATTGAAATTATTCCTCTTGATCTATCACTAATTGTTCAATGCCATCGTGATGTTGTAACACACCGAAGACATAATCATCATCGTTATATTTGAAGTTTCTTGTTATTGTAGATTAAGTGTAATTGTTGGTTAATCTTTGAATTCTGTTATGATGTTTTTAATTCAATAGGTTAAGATTTCCTTTTTTAGATTAGAAGTAATTATGAAGTTTATATTAAGAATAGAGTTCACTTGCTTAATAGTTTGATTAGTTACTTGTTGAGTAGTTTTGATTAGTTTACTTGCTGCATAAGTTTTAATAGGGTAGTTGCCTGCTTGTTTACTTGTTGCTTCTCATTAATTTGAAATAGATTGATTAGACTAGTTTATTGTTGCTATTGTTCATTAAGTTGAATAGATTAAATAGATGGATTGATTTTTCTCATTAGATTGATTAAGTTAACTTGTTCATTTTAGGGTTTTCATTTTCTTCTTTAGGACAATCCATCGATCCATTGTTCAAAAGTTACTTAGGGTAAATAGTTTAAGTTCCTTGATAGGGTTTGCTCATTGATAGTATTTGTTTAAGTATATTAGCCCTCAGATAGAACATTTCCTTAGTTAAACTATACTACCTCTATATTTTCTTCCTTGGCACATATAGTGCTACAACTCTAAGTTTACTTACCTTGGGTTGACAATTTAACTAAGGGTTTTTAGTGCATATAGAACACCCATCATTTTTGGCAATGTTGTCGTGAAGTTGTCTCAAGGTAGGAAATAGATCATTTCTAAACCTTAGCATTATTTTGGTGGCTAGGGAAATTTATGACGAGAGGTAAGAACCTGTGCATCTATTATAACAGGTTCCCCCAAACCCAATGGTAGTTTTTCTCTTTGTTTGCTTTCATGAACAGACCTAGGGACCCAAAAGGTGGATACATTAAATCCAAATCCAAACATTCAACCAAGGTTCATTCTAACCATTTTGGGGGAAGGAACATTCCACTCATAAACTCCGCAGAATGATACGAGAAAATAGGGGCTAGCTCAACTCAAAGAGATAAAACAGTCTTTGAAGAGACTAAGACATGGATCACTATAGAACAGAAAATTGAAGCATTAGTAATAGTGGGACAGGATGCAAGACCACTCAAGCCTTCCGCAAAACCAAACAATACAACCTTTGTTTTCTTACCACCATCAGGACATCCTAATTTTGAAGACATCATAGACCCTAAACAGGTGAATACTTTTTTTGATAGTTCAGCCAATATAATCGTCTCTCAAATTGATACAGAAACTTTGGCACCGATAATCTCAACCAGCTTAAGTAAAGTCCCAAACATCAAATTAGTTGGAAGACCTTCCCATCATAGGGATACCTTTCCTAGATAAAAACCTTGGGATACCTTGTTCTCTCCAAGGATAAAACCACCTAAGTACTCTCTTTTTGGAAACCAAACCAGTATGGATGATCAAGAGGATCACAACAATGTAAGACACAAGGAGGGAAAAGAGTTGGAAACCAAACCGAAACTACCTTCAGGTTTCCAATTTTGGACACCACATTGAATGCCAATATGAAAAATATTCCCCTCTCAACACTGCCCACCTTTTACAGTAAAATAAGTGAAGACCCATATACCTTCCTATTTTAGTTTGAAATCTTGTGTAGGAACTACAACTACATACAAGATGCCCAGAAACTAAAACTCTTTCCTGCCACCCTCAAGGAATCTGCACTAAGATGGTTCATGGGGTTGGCAGATTCCAGTATTAGGTCTTGGGAAGCCATGAAATATATATTTCTGAAGAAGTACCAAGACTACTGCAAGACTGAGTATCGTAATGATATTTTCAAATTCCAACAGTTAGAACATAAGAACCTTGAGGTTTATATGGAATAGTTTGATTATATCTCCCAGAAATCAAAATACCATGACCTTCCAAATGATGCAGTTAGGGCTCTTTTCCTTAAGGGAATTTTAGAGAAATACCTATAGATACTTAACCTAATGGCATCAAGTGACATCTCACATCAACCATTTTTGAAATATTTGAAATATGTAAACATTACTCGAGGAGTAGAGATAAAACAAGGAAGAATGTTCGGGATCCTTACATAGAAACTTAAAACCAGTTAGTTCGGGTGGTATCATGAGAGTAGATATAGGGAACCTTTTAGAGAACTTCAAGAAAGATATCTCAAGCACAATAGGTTCCTAGTTGGACACCCTAAACATCTGTTGAACAACTCTTTGGAAATCCTCTTGGGTCAAGTCCCACGCGCCCTAACCCATTATTGCACGCGTGTGCACGTTGGTTGGCTCACTACAACCCGCATGTACCTAACAAAGCATGAAAAGAGGAAAGTTTTCGATGGAACAAAAATCTATGGGTCAATTAACTGAAACTCCCGGCCATGCATGGTTGAGGGTTCGTCCAAAATCCTAGCTCCTTCTAGCCTATAAAAGAAGGGGTAGGGGTACCATTTGGAGGAGGAAAAAATATAGCAAAGAAACTATGCCCATTTATGCAATCCATTGTCCCAACCCTTTAGCCTTTCCTCATGCCAAAGGAGATTTAACGTAAAGCAGTTGGAGGACAGAAGAAGAGGATCCCAGGATCAGGATCAAGGAGCGGTGGGCGGTCTCGACATTGATTGTAAGTTGATTCATTTTTTCAAATAATAAAAGAATAATTTTCCCATCCCAATGCTTGAGTTATCTATGGTTTGTTTAATTTATGCTTAATTTCTAACCCTCGAGTAGAGAAGTAGCATGCATGCATAGTTGTTTGTCTTGATTGCAGGTCATCTTTGGAAGGAGAAGCACAAGCAAGTGGTCAAATCGCAATGCAGGATCTACATAGAACGTCGGAGACAAGGTTAGTAGTCATTCTCCATGCATGTATTGTGAAAGAGGGGTTTAAGTTTCAGGTTGTAGGTTAAAAAGCAATTTCTTTACGATCAAAATCTGCATGCAAGTCTGAACCTAGTTTGCTAGTCCGTAGGGTATTTTTCCCAACAACAGTAACTGTGTAGTTTAACTTAGTAGGGGACAAGTTATTTATCACAAAATAAATTGCATAGGACTGTTGGTCTTCTTTCTTCCCTAATACTCCTCCTATTGCGGTGTCGGAGGCATCTGTGGATATGTGAAATGGGAGAGCCCAATTGGGTCCCCTAAGAACTGGGGCCATAGACAACTTAGCTTTTAGGGTTTCAAAGGCAGCTTGACACTGCTTAGTCCAAAGAAAATCAAGATCATTTATTAACAATCCAAACATGGGTGCAACAATATTCGTGAAATTTTCAATAAATCGTCGGTAGTATCTAGCATGTCCAAGAAAGCTTCTCACCTCTTTTTGAGTCTTGGGGGGTAGAAGTTTGACAGTGACCTCAATATTTACAGGATCAACTTTGATCCCTTCAAATGAAACATGGTGTCCTAGAACCACTCCCTCAATCAACAACATTTTACATTTTTCATGACTTAAAGAGAGGTTCATTTCTTGGAATCTGATAAGGAATTTTTCTAAATTATCTAAGGATTCTTGGTAAGTGTTTCCATATACTGTGAAGTCATCCATGTATACCTCCACACAATCATGAATAAGACCAAAAAATATCCCTAGTACTTCTCGTTGAAATGTGGCAGGATCATTACACAATCAAAATGGTAAGACCTTATAGGCATAGGTTCCCCAAACAAGTAAAGGTAGTTTTGTCCTGATCCTCGGGTGCTATGAGAATTTGATTGTACCCGCTATATCCATCTAATAAGGAGAAATATTTATTTCCAGACAGGGTATCCAAAACTTGGTCAATGAAAGGAAGGGGAAAATAATCCTTCAGAGTGGCTTTGTTAAGTTTTCGAAAATCAACACAAATTCTCCATTTCCCGGTCACTTTATCTAGAACCACTACAAGCAGGGATACCCACTTACTGTCAGAGATGGGATAAATAAATCCGACATTTAATAACTTTTGGATCTCCTCTTTTACTATGTCTTTGAGTGCTAGGTTCATCCTTCTCTGGGGTTTCCTAACATGTGTTACTTCCCCCTGGGTATATATGTGATGGATACATGTGTTAAGGTGTATACCCTTCATGTCAGTGTATTCCTGGGCAAATTCCCTTGATTGTTCTTTAAGTATACTTACTAACTGTTTTTGTTGGTCTGCATCTAGCCCAGAGTTTATATGTAGAAAGTTTCATGGACTAATCTCGTAGGGCATGGTATAAGATGTGGCAGACTCGTCTATCTCAAATATGAAAGATGTCGAAGACAAAATCGATGGGTCCAATTGTTCCTGAAATTCTTCCCCAAACATGTACTCAAATTGGGGAAACGATTGTGGAAAATCAACACATGTAATAGAAAAAATAATTTGTTTTAGTACATTTTCCGTTGTGTGCTCCTAAAGTGCCCAAGAATGATCACTTGGAAACACGGGTTCTTCCCATTCCTCCTTCTCATATGGACATTCAAGCCACCATATATTCTCCATGATAGGTTGGGCTGGAGTGTAGATGGTAAGCTTCTGGATAGGAAGTCTATTTTAGATGGTCATTTCTCCCTCTCTACAGCCAATGAATACATTGGTTGTGGATAAACAAGGTCTTCCCAAAATAGCAGGATGGCCTTTGGTAGGATCCTTTGAGTGGATGATCATAAAGTATATTGGGTACTCCCATGAGGATAAAATAACTATGATATCATCCAAAATTCCTTTAGGTATAACCCTAGTCTTATCTGCTAATTCCAAAATGGTTGGGGTAGGTCTAGGAAGAGGTTTTAACTGTAATTCCTCCAAGGTAGTAACGATCATGACATTGATGGGTGCCCCTAGGTCTATGAGAGTGTTTCCAATGGAAACCTCATTAATGGTTATGGTCACTACGAGATTTCCTGGGTTCCCATATTTTTCTACCTTAGGCTGTTTTGATATATACTTAAAAATTTCTCCTATCAGATGTATTGTTGGAGGATCCTTTTGCTTCCTCCCTGGCTTCCTAATACACAATTATTTGACCACCTTACTATATATTGTAATATCCTTAATGGCTTGTAGAAAGGGAATCTTGACACAAATATTCTTCAATTCATTCAAGATGTCAAATTCCGGTCGGGTGGTAGGTTTCTTGAGTACTAATCTTTCTGGATAAGGAGGGGCCTTCATAATTTGTGAAGGTTCATTTTGGGGAAGCTTGGGTTCTTGGTCCTTAGGAATAATAACATCTTCCCACCTATTATCATCCATGGTTTTTATAAGGGTTTCCTCTTCTTCTTCCCGGATGACCAATGAAGGCCTTTTCCTCTCTAGAACTCTTCTCGAGTAGAGTTGAATCTCCTGCAATGGAATAGGAGAAATAACATATGTAGGGAAGGCCTACATCTAAACATTGCGAAGAGGTTGAGTGGGCTTATTATTGGGATTGGTCACTAGTTGTGTCGGTAAAAATGTCAGTCTTGGGGAGCTTGCATTCTGATATTGTTGTGGTTGTTGTTGTGGAATATGAGGTAAAGGTGGTGGAACAAAACCTAGCAGAAGTTGTGGAATGTTTGCTGGAAATTTAGGGTAAGGATGGTTGGGCATAGAGACAGGTGGAGCTTGAGGGTTCCCTTGGTTATGCCCTCCCCTCCATCCTTGAAGCCAAGGATGTTGGTACTGTGTAGACCATTTTTTCCAACTTGTTGAGTTCCATTGTTGTGGTTGTTGATAATAGGGTGGAACTTGAGGTTGTAGATCTAGGTATGTAGGTTGATTCCTAGGCTTCCATGGTCATGTAGGAGCATCACCAACACATCAAGTGAGCCAGTGCAGAAGGCAAGAGATAGTTGGACAAGTGCCAACACAAATTTTGAAAACACCTTGGAAGTTGTTGCACAAACATTAATGTGGAAATTTAATGAAGCGTACTTGTATAATGTAATGGACCTTGAGCGGATTGCTCTCGTCCTTGGTAGGTAGACGACATTTATGAAAATTAATGCAAGTAGATAGAATTTAATTATAGAATAGACAGTTTTAGAGCGCAAGAGGAAAATGGGATATAGATACCCTCATTGTGTATTGTAACATCATCAGAGGAAGAGAAAGAGCATGCATAGAGTCGTGTAAGAACACCCATGTATAGATACTTGAATTAATAGAAGATATTGATTCAAATCCATGGTTTTGTGTCTGTTCTCTGTGTATTGATGTGGATATTCTCATGAATGTTTTCTTCCAGTTATACATTTGCTTTTATATGCTATGTATATGATTTCATGTTTGAAGTTTGAAGTCTGAAAGGGTGATGGAATGAGTTTTAATTGTTTCTCTATTGAGCCAGAGAATTCCTGCAAGGAGTGCAGTTGAAGTGTCCGCAAGGAGTGCGTTGACAAAGGGTTCAGATAGAGATAACTTTTGTTCTCATTTATCCCAAAGGTGTAGTGAGCACAGGAGTCGTGCAAGGAGTGCACAGGCCAAGTGAAGCTTCAGGGTTGCGAACCTGAGCAAAGTATCTAGAGACTACTGCTGCAAGTGTTCGCAGAGTCGAAGGACTTCAACACTTAGACGTGGTTGAAGGTTTGCCACAAGGAGTGCATGCAAGAGTTTCTTTCTGAGAACTTGAAGGTCATGGGAAAGATCAAGAAGGTTAGAGCCTTCGAATTTGTCGAAGGACAGTGCATAGGAATCAGGCCTTGAAGGTTCAAGCAAGCGTCACAAGTTTTCACGTAGGTGGACAATTTTCGTGCAGGAACACTTAATCATTTCGTAGATTTCATCTGGAGAAACGGATGGTCGGAATTCTCCGAGGAGAATTCGCGAATCTCCATGAGCCGTTAGATATTGGAGAGGTGTAGGGGAGATACGGCGATGTACTCCCAAAAGGTTTGAATCTCAGGAGGGGCAGAGCCATTGATTTGGACCGTGAGGATCGTTGGATCTACACGTATATCATGGATCAGGGTTTTGTGGATTAAAACTCCAAATTCTCGCAACGGGAATCGCGATATTACGATACGCGATATCCCGATGGCTACATAATCAGTGTGGCCCACAGTGGAGTCGGTGGAGGACAGGTGGCATGCGCTATCGGGGTTTCATGGCGAGAAGTCCCAAACATTAGACATCAGGATTCGCGATCCCACGAAGTCTAAAATCCCGACGAGGTGACGGGACCGTTGAAAAGTCAAAGCCGCGAGCTCATTGGAGTTTTGGCACATCGGGACTCGGGAGTCGGAGAACCAAGTTGCTCGACACCGCGAGTGCCGAGATCCCAATAGAGAAAGTTCCGACAGGGTAAAGGAAAAGGTCAGCGTTGATTGAGGTATCAGGTCTTGGGGATTCGAGAGTGCAGCGCTCGAGCTTTGGACTCGCGAAGTTGCGAGTTTCGATTCCCCGATAAGTAAAGAAAGGGGGATTGTGCGAAGAGATATGTGGGTGCAAATTTCCCGACAGGGAAATAGAAGGACCAGTTAGTGTTCTTCTATCCACGGAAGGGGAAGATCCTGTGAGCGCATGGACCTTCCGACCTGCGGGTGGTGAAGGGGTTGCGTTGTCATCAGTTGGTATCAGAGCATAGAAAATTTCTTTGCTTTCTATAGCAGAGAAGAGGAGAATTAACCATGCCGCCAAGGAGAGATAGACAGTCACCTGATCCAGAGGATAGGGAGGTGCAAATAAGAAGAGGCAAGCAGGTAACAGATCCAACCATGGAGAGGCAAATGCATGATCTCCGAGCAAGACTCAAAGATATGGAGAGAGCGCAAAGAAGCACAGCTAGTGTAGGGGATCTGAGTGATTCTGAAAGCGAAGTTGAGGCTGAACAAGAGGAAAAAGTTGCAGTCAAAGATGCATCAAATGAGCGTTTGATCAGAGCTATTGCCAAGATGGGTGCAAGAGCAAAAATGGGCATTCCAGTTTACAAGGGAAACTTGGATACAGAGGAGATTCTAGATTGGATTAGAGCTCTAGACACATACTTTGACTATGAAGATGTTGAATAAGAAAAGAAGGTCAGACATGTTGTCACGAGATTAAAAGGACATGCAGCATTGTGGTGGGTTGAACTACAAGCTGACAGATGCTGCAAAGGCAAGCAGAAGATCAAGAACTGGGACAGGATGATCGTGAAAATGAAGGCGAAATTCATCCCGAGAGACTATAAAATTACTCTATTAAGTAGAATGAAGAACCTGAGACAGAAGCTGATGATAGTGAAAGAATACACTGAGGAATTCTACAAACTTAACATCAAGGCAGATCACCGAGAGGGCGATGATGAAAAAGTTGCCAGATATATGAATGGCCTGAGATATGATATCCAAAATGAGATGAGCATGGTAACCATTCGGACAGTGGAATATGCTTATCAGATGGCTATGAAAGCAGAAGAGAAGCTGAGCTGAAAACAAAGTCAGAGGGGTCGAGGCAGAATTCAGCCTAGAGGCAAATCAATTGCCCAGGAAAAATTCCAGAATCCTAGAGAGGAATGGAAGAAACCTCAACCTCGTACAGAAAGAGGTGGAAGTTCACAGCGTGGGAAATATAATGAACAGAGAGGACAACATAATGAGCAGAGAGGAGATTATGCTAACAACAACACTTTTCCTCGTACTAGAGGCAGAGGAAGAGGAAGAGGTGGAGTCATCACATGCTTCACATGTGGGAAAAATGGACACAAGTCTTATGAGTGTCCAGAGAAAAAGAAGGACATTGGAGAAGCTCACATCACTGAAGCTCAGAGGCGGGATGTTGAGGCAGAAGACGTTGAATGTAGGAGATCGTTGATGATGCGATAAGTCCTTTTGACACCTGAGAAGGAGGTGGAGAGTTCAGTCCAAAGGACCAGACTTTTCAGGACTGCTTGCAAGACCAAGGGCAGGGTATGCAAGGTCATTGTAGACAGTGGTAGCATGGATAATCTTGTATCTACAGAGATGGTAGAGAAGCTGGAGCTGGAGACAACTGATCATCCAAGCCCATACAGAGTTTCGTTGCTACAGAAAGGACACTCGGTAACTATCACTAAACAATGCTTGGTTGAATTCAAGATAGGTGGATATAATGACAAGATTTTGTGTGATTTCATTCCTATGGATGTTTGTCATCTATTGCTGGGTAGTCCATGGCAATATGACAGGAATGTGATTCATGATGGGTGAATGAACACATACACCCTGGAGAAGAATGGGAGGACACACATGTTGCTTTTGATAAAGGATAAGGAGGTGAAGCCGGAGGTAAGCAACATAGTACTTCTCATGAGTGGGAAGGAACTCCTTAATGAAGTTATGACGAAGGAGGAACCACAATTCTTTGTGGTCAGAAAACCGACGATTGTTCTGACTAGCACAGGAGTGGATGATTTACTAGAGGAAGTTCAGGAGCTACTGGAAGAGTTCGCTGACATAGTAGTGGATGAACTACCTCGTTCGTTTCCACCGATCAGAAGTGTGAGTCACCATATTGATCTCATACCAGGAGCCAGTTTTCCAAATAAAGACGCGTATAGATTGACACCGCAGGAGAATGAAGAAGTTAAAAGGAAAGTCCAGGAGTTATTGGACAAAGGATTAGTGAGGGAAAGCTTGAGTCTATGTGTTGTTCCGACAGTACTCAGTCCGAAGAAAGACAGAGGCTGGAGGATGTGTACTGAATCGAGGGCGATCAATAAGATAACCATCAGATACAAATTTCCATTTCCAAGGATGGATGATATGATGGATTTCTTGAGCGGAGCAAAATACTTTCCAAAGATTGATTTGAAAAGAGGTTATCACCAGATTTGCATGAGAGAAGGTGACGAATGGAAGACAACATTCAAAACAAATGAGGGTTTGTATGAATGGCTTGTTATGTCATTTGGCTTAACAAATTCACCAAGTACCTTTATGAGGTTGATGAACGAAGTCCTGAGGGAGTTCATCGGGAAATTTGTCATTGTGTATTTGGATGACAAACTGGTTTACAGTAAGACAGTGGCAAAGCACTTGAAGCATTTGGCTACAGTGATGCAGAGACTACAGCAGGAGAAGTTGTTGATAAATATGAAGAAGTCCTTATTCATGAAGACAGAGCTCATTTACTTGGGTTTTGTTATTTCAGCGAATGAGTTGAGGATGGATCCATATAAGGTTGAAGTGATCAAGAATTGGCCATCACCGAGGAATATATTTGAGGTGAGAAGTTTCCATGGATTGGCTAGTTTCTACCGAAAGTTCATTAGGAATTTTAGTGGAATTAGCACAGCGATGATGGATACAGTGAAGAAGCAACATAAATCTTTTCACTGGATAGCAGAGGCTGAGAAGAGTTTTAACCTGTTGAAGAGGAAGATTACAGAACAACCAGTTTTGGTGTTGCCGGATTTCCTAAAGACATTTCAGGTGAAATGTGATGCAAGTGGATTTGCAATTGGGGAAGTCTTGAGTCAAGAAGACAGGTCGATAGCATATTTCAGTGAGAAGCTGAATGAGGCAAAATTGAAGTACTCCACTTATGATAAGGAGATTTATGCTATCATACAGGCATTGAAGAAATGGAGGCATTACTTGATCCCGAAAGAATTTGTATTGTACAGTGACAATCATGCATTGCAGTTTGTGACTCAATAGGAGAAGTTGTATCAGAAACATGCCAAATGGATTGAGTATATGCATAATTTCACTTTTGTGATTAAACATATTTCTGGTACTGCTAACAAAGTGGTTGATGCTTTGAGCAGGAAGTGTTTGTTGTTGCAGGAGTTCAGAGTCAAAACATTGGGTTTTGATGATCTCAGGAACATGTATGCAGATGATCAGAATTTCAAAGAGGCGTATGAAGCAGCTGAGAATCTAGTTCTCAGAGATAGAATCCCTTGGATAGACTATATGATTCAGGAAGGATTTTTTTACAGAGACAATCAACTGTGTATTCTGAAATGCTCCATGAGGGAGAACTTATTAAAGGAGAAACATAGTGGAGGATTGGCAGGACATTTTGGTCATGACAAAACATTCACAAAGCTGAATGAATCATATTTTTGGCCAAGAATGTGAATAGGTGTCAAGAAGTTCATTGAAATATGCAGGATTTTCCAGCATTCGAAGGGAAGGAAGCAGAATGCGGGATTCTATCAACCATTGCCCATACCAGAGAGGCCATGGGATGCGATAAGCATGGATTTTGTATTGGGATTGCCAAGGACACAAAGAGGTGTTGATTCAATATTTGTGGTAGTGGATAGATTCTCCAAAATGACACACTTCATCCCATGCCAGAAGACCAATGATGCAACTCACATTTCCAATCTGTTCTTCTAAGAGATCATTCAACTTCATGGGTTGCTGAAGACTATAGTTTCGGATAGAGATACGAAATTCATAGGGCATTTTTGGAGGACCTTATGGAAGAAGTTGGGAACTAACTGGGCATTTAGTTCAGCTTATCATCCTTAGACGGATGGACAGACGGAAGTAGTAAACAGAAGTCTGGGAGACTTGTTGAGGAGCTTGGTGACAGAGCACCATAGCCAGTGGAGTATATTACCCCAAGAAGAGTTTGCATACAACGACCTAGTGAATCGGAGCACGGGACAGAGTCCATTTCAGATTGTCTATGGGATGTAGCCGAGAGGAATTTCTAAACTGAGGGATTCAGAGCAGACTGCGACTAGCAGCGCTAGTGCAGAAAATTTCACAGAGGCGATGAAGAAACTTCACAGCCGAGTGAAGGAGCGGTTGCAGAATTCAAGCCAGGAATACAAGCGCAGAGCCGATCAACATAGAAGACAACTTCAGTTTGAGGTTGGTGATCTGGTTCTGGCACATTTGAGAAAGGAAAGGTTCTCGAGGGGAACATACAATAAATTGAAGATGAAGAAAATCGGGCCATGCAGGGTCTTGAAGAAATATGGGGCGAACGCATATGAGATTGAATTACCCGATGGGACCAGAATATCTCCGATATTCAATGTCTCGGATTTGTACCCATATAGAGATGGAGAAACAGGGGCTGGAGGTGAGTAGCCAATGATCCAGTGGACGAAACATATGCTAGTTGCATAGAAACCGCAAATGGAGTGCATACTGGACAAGAGAGTGAGCAAGAGGACCAGGCGAAAGAAATACTTCGAGTATCTGGTCAAGTGGAAGAACCATCCAGTTGAAGATGCCAGCTGGGAGACTGAACCAGAGATACAGAAGCATGGGCAGACCGTGCAAGAGCTCATGGATAGGAGCCCATGAAATTTTTCAAGCGAGGGAGTATGATGCAGGAGCATCACCAACACATAAAGCAAGCTAGCGCAGAAGGCAAGAGACAGCTGGACAAGCTCCAACACAAATTTTGAAAACACCTTGGAAGTTGTTGCACAAAGATTAATGTGGAAATTTAATGAAGCGCACTTGTATAATGTAATGGACCTTGAGTGGATTGCTCTTATCCTTAGTAGGTAGATGGCATTTATGAAAATTAATGCAAGTAGATAGAATTTAATTCTAGAATAGGTAGTTGTAGAGTGCAAGAGGAAAACGCGATATAGACACCCTCATCGTGTATTGTAACACCATTAGAGGAAGAGTAAGAGCATACAGAGAGCCGTGTAAGAACACCCATGTACAGATACTTGAATTAATAGAAGATATTGATTCAAATCCATGGTTTTGTGTCTGTTCTCTGTGTACTGATGTGGATATGCTCATGAATGTTTGCTTCCAGTTATACATTTTCTTTTATATGCTGTGTATATGGTTTCATGTTTGAAGTTTGAATTCTAAAAGGGTGATGGAATGAGTTTCAATTGTTTCTCTATTGAGCAAGAGAATTCCTTCAAGGAGTGCAGTTGAAGTGTCCGCAAGGAGTGCGTTGACAGAGGGTTCAGATAGAGATAACTTTTGTTCTCATTTATCCCAAAGGTGCAGTGAGCACAGGAGCCGTGCAAGGAGTGTGTAGGCCAAGTGAAGCTTCAGGGTTGCGAACCTAAGAAAAGCATCTAGAGACTACTGCTGCAAGTGTTCGCAGAGTCGAAGGACTTCAACACTTAGACGTGGTTGAAGGTTTGCCGCAAGGAGTGCGTGCAAGAGTTTCTTTCTGAGAACTTGAAGGTCGTGGGAAAGCTCAAGAAGGTTAGAGCCTTCAAATTTTTCGAAGGACAATGCAGAGGAATTGGGCCTTGAAGGTTCAAGCAAGTTTGCACGCAGGTGGATGAGTTCCGTAGAGGAACACTTAATCATTTCGTAGATTTCATCTAGAGAAACGAACGGTCGAAATTCTCCGAGGAGAATTCGTGAATCTCTGTGAGCTGTTAGATCTTGGAGAGGTGTAGGGGAGATACGGTGATGTATTCCCAAATGGTTTGAAGCTCAGAAGGGGAAGAGCCATTGATTTGGACCATGAGGATCGTTGGATCTACACGTATATCGTGGATCGGGGTTTCGTGGATTAAAACTCCAAATTCTCGCAACGGGAATCGCGATATTACGATATGCGATATCCCGACAGCTACGTAATCAGTGTGGGCCACAGCGGATTCGGTGGAGGAAAGGTGGCACGAGCTATCGGGGTTTCATGGCGAGAAGTCCCGAACATTAGACACCCTTAAGGGAATTCCCATTAGATAACATCTTAGTTTGTGGCTTCTGCACG
>JZKD02S1902844.1:1099529-1123863 GCA_000966675.3 Picea glauca | reverse complement strand
GTGGTGAGAAGTCTCGAACATTAGACATCAGGATTCGCGATCCTGCGAAGTCTGAAATCCCGACGAGGTGACGGGACCATTGAAAAGTCAAAGCCGCGAGCTCATCGGAGTTTCGTCACATCAGGACTCGGGAGTTGGAGAACCGAGTTGCTCGACACCACGAGTGTCGAGATCCCAATAGAGAAAGTTCCAACAAGGTAAAGGAAAAGGTTAGCGTTGACTGAGGTATCAGGTCTCGGGGATTCGAGAGTGCGGTGCTCGACCTTTGGACTCGCGAAGTCGCGAGTTTCGATTCTCTGATAAGTAAAGAAAGGGGGATCGCGCGAAGAGATCTGTAGGTGCATATTTTCCGATAGGGAAATAGAAGGACTGGTTAGTGTTCTTCGGGCCACGGAAGGGGAAGATCCTGTGAGCGCGTGGACCTTCCGACCTGCAGGTGGTGAAGGGGTTGCGTTGCTGTCACATGGCCTCCTAGGTGCATAAGAGGACTCCCCAGAATCCCTACTCCTATAGATGGCTAACAAACCGCGAAATGATGAACATTTTTTAGTTTAGTGGTCCTTCGTGCAGAAGCCACAAACTAAGATGTTATCTAATGGGAATTCCCTTAAGGGTGTCTAATGTTCGGGACTTCTCGCCATGAAACCCCGATAGCTCGTGCCACCTTTCCTCCACCGACTCCACTGTGGCCCACACTGATTACGTAGCCATTGGGATATCGCGTATCATAATATCGCAATTCCCGTTGCAAGAATTTGGAGTTTTAATCCATGAAACCCCGATCCACAATATACATGCAGATCCAACGATCCTCACGATCCAAATCAACGGCTCTGCCCCTCCTAAGCTTCAAACCTTTTAGGAGTACATCGTCGTATCTCCCCTACACCTCTCTAAGATCTAACGGCTCACAAAGATTCATGAATTCTCCTCGGAGAATTTCGACCATCCGTTTCTCCAAATGAAATCTACGAAATGATTAAGTGTTCCTCCACGGAACTCGTCCACCCACGTGAAAACTTGTGATGCTTGCTTGAACCTTCAAGGCCCGATTCCTCTGCACTGTCCTTCGACAAATTCAAAGGCTCTAACCTTCTTGAGATTTCCCATGACCTTCAAGTTCTCAGAAAGAAACACTTGCATGCACTCCTTGCGGAAAACCTTCAACCACGTCTAAGTGTTGAAGTCCTTCGACTCTGTGAACACTTGCAGCAGTAGTCTCTAGATGCTTTTCTCAGGTTCGCAACCCTGAAGCTTCACTTGGCCTATGCACTCCTTGCACGGCTCCTGTGCCCACTGCACCTTTGGGATAAATGAGAACAAAAGTTATCTCTATATGAACCCTCTGTCAATGCACTCCTTGCGGACACTTCAACTGCACTCCTTGCAGGAATTCTCTGGCTCAATAGAGAAACAATTGAAACTCATTCCATCACCCTTTCAGAATTCAAACTTCAAACATGAAACCGTATACACAGCATATAAAGGAAAATGTATAACTGGAAGCAAACATTCATGAGCATATCCACATCAATACACAGAGAACAGACACAAAACCATGGATTTGAATCAATATCTTCTATTAATTCAAGTATCTGTACATGGGTGTTCTTACACGGCTCTCTGCATGCTCTTGCTCTTCCTCTGATGGTGTTACAATACACAATGAGGGTGTCTATATCCCGTTTTCCTCTTGCGCTCTACAACTATCTATTCTAGAATTAAATTCTATGTACTTGCATTAATTTTCATAAATGCCATCTACCTACTAAGGATAAGAGAAATCCGCTCAAGGTCCATTACATTATACAAGTGCGCTTCATTAAATTTCCACATTAATCTTTGCACAACAACTTCCAAGGTGTTTTCAAAATTTGTGCTGGTGCTTGTCCAGCTGTCTCTTGCCTTCTGCACTGGTGCTTGTCCAGCTGTCTCTTGCCTTCTGCGCTGGCTCGCTTGATGTGTTGGTGATGCTCCTGCATCATACTCCCTCGCTTGATTAATTTCATGGGCTCCTGTCCATGAGCTCCTGCATGGTCTATCCATGCTTCTGTATCTCTGGTTCAGTCTCCCTGCTGGCATCTTCAACTGGATGGTTCTTCCACTTGACCAGATACTCGAAGTATTGCTTTCGCCTGGTCCTCTTGCTCACTCTCTTGTCCAGTATGCACTCCATTTGTGGTTTCTCTGCAACTAGCATATGTTTCGTCCACTGGATCACTGGCTGCTCACCTCCAGCCCCTGTTTCTCCATCTCTATATGCGTACAAATCCGAGACATTGAATATCGGAGATATTCCAATCACATCGGGTAAGTCAATCTCATATGCTTTCGCTCCATATTTCTTCAAGACCTTGCATGGCCCGATTTTCTTCATCTTCAATTTATTGTATGTTCCCCTTGGGAACCTTTCCTTTCTCAAATGTGCCAGAACCAGATCACCAACCTCAAACTAAAGTTGTCTTCTATGTTGATCGGCTCTGTGCTTGTATTCCTGGCTTCAATTCTTCAACCGCTCCTTCACCCGACTGTGAATTTTCTTCATCGCCTCTGCAAAATTTTCTACACTAGCGCTGCTATTCGCAGTCTGCTCTGAATCCCTCAGTTTAGAAATTCCTCTTGGCTACATCCCATAGACAATCTGAAATGGACTATGTCCTATGCTCTGATTCACTGAGTCGTTGTATGCAAACTCTGCCTGGGGTAATATACTCCACTAGCTATGGTGCTCTGTCACCAAGCTCCTCGGCAAGTCTCCCAGACTTCTGTTTACTACTTTCGTCTGTCCATCCATCTGAGGATGATAAGATGAACTAAATTCCAAGTTAGTTCCCAACTTCTTCCATAAGGTCCTCCAAAAATGCCCTATGAATTTCGTATCTCTGTCCGAAACTATACTCTTCGGCAACCCATGAAGTCGAATGATCTCTTTGAAGAACAGATTGGCAATGTGAGTTGCATCATTGGTCTTCTGGCATGGGATGAAGTGTGTCATTTTGGAAAATCTATCCACTACCACAAAGATTGAATCAACACCTCTTTGTGTCCTTGGCAACCCCAATACAAAACCCATGCTTATCGCATCCTATGGCCTCTCTAGTATGGGCAATGGTTGTTAGAATCCTGCATTTTGCTTCCTTCTCTTCGAATGCTGGAAAATCCTGCATCTTTCAATGAACTTCTTGACACCTGTTCGCATTCCTGGCCAAAAATATGATTCATTCAGCTTTGTGAATGTTTTTTCATGACCGAAATGTCCTGCCAATCCTCCACTGTGTTTCTCCTTTAATAAGTTCTCCCTCATTGAGCATTTTAGAATACACAGTTGATTGCCTCTAAACAACAATCCTTCCTGGATCATATAGTCTATTCAAGGGCTTTTGTCTCTAAGAACTAGATTCTCAGCTGCTTCATACGCCTCTTTGAAATCCTGATCATCTGCGTACATGTTCCTGAGATCATCAAAACCCAATGTTTTGACTCTGAACTCCTGCAACAGAAAACACTTCCTGCTCAAAGCATCAACCACTTTGTTAGCAGTACCAGAAATATGTTTAATCACAAAAGTGAAGATATGCGTATACTCAACCCATTTGGCATGTTTCTGATACAACTTCTCCTGTTGAGTCACAAACTACAATGCATGATTGTCACTGTACAATACAAATTCTTTCGAGATCAAGTAATGCCTCCATTTCTTCAATGCCTGTATGAGAGCATAAAACTCCTTATCATAAGTGGAGTACTTCAATTTTGCCTCATTCAGCTTCTCACTGAAATATTATATCAACCTGTCTTCTTGACTCAAGACTGCCCCAATTGCAAATCCACTTGCATCACATTTCACCTGAAATGTCTTTAGGAAATCCGGAAACACCAAAATTGGTTGCTCCGTAATCTTCCTCTTCAGCAGGTTAAAACTCTTCTCAGCCTCTGCTGTCCAGTGAAAATATTTATGCTGCTTCTTCACTGTATCCATCATCGCTGCGCTAATTCCACTAAAATTCCTAATGAACTTGTAGAAACTAGCCAATCCATGGAAACTTCTCACCTCAAATATATTCCTCGGTGATGGCCAATTCTTGATAACTTCCACCTTATCTGGATCCATCCTCAACTCATTCGCTGAAATAAAAAAACCCAAGTAAATGAGCTCTGTCTTCATGAATAAGGACTTCTTCATATTTATCAATAGCTTCTCCTACTGTAGTCTCTGCATCACTGTAGCCAAATGCTTCAAGTGCTCTGCCACTGTCTTACTGTAAACCAATATGTCATCCAAATACACAATGACAAATTTCCCGATGAACTCCCTCAGGACTTCGTTCATCAACCTCATAAAGGTACTTGGTGCATTTGTTAAGCCAAATGGCATAACAAGCCATTCATACAAACCCTCATTTGTTTTGAATGTTGTCTTCCATTCGTCACCTTCTCTCATGCGAATCTGGTGATAACTGCTTTTCAAATCAATCTTTGGAAAGTATTTTGCTCCGCTCAAGCAATCCATCATATCATCCATCCTTGGAAATGGAAATCTGTATCTGATGGTTATCTTATTGATCGCCCTCGATTCAGTACACATCCTCCAGCCTCCGTCTTTCTTCGGACTGAGTACTGTCGGAATAGCACATGGACTCAATCTTTCCCTCACTAATCCTTTGTCCAATAACTCTTGGACTTGCCTTTTAACTTCTTCATTCTCCTGCGGCATCAATCTGTACGCGGATTAATTTGGAAAACTGGCTCCTGCTATGAGATCAATATGGTGACTCACACTTTTGATCGGTGGCAATGAACGAGGTAGTTCATCCACTACTATGTCAGTGAACTCTTCCAGTAGTTCCTGAACTTCCTCTGGTAAATCATCCACTCTTTTGCTAGTCAGAACAATCTTCAGTTTTCTGACCACAAAGAATTGTGGATCCTCCTTCTTCTTAACTTCATTAAGGAGTTCCTTCCCACTCATGAGAAGTACTGCGTTGCTTACCTCCGGCTTCACCTCCTTATCCTTTATCGAAAGAAATATGTGTGTCCTCCCATTCTTCTCCAGGGTGTATGTGTTCATTCACCCATCATGAATCAAATTCCTGTCATATTGCCATGGTCTACCCAGAAATAGATGAAAAACATCCATAGGAATGACATCACACAAAATCTTGTCATTATATCCACCTATCTTGAATTCAACCAAGCATTGTTTAGTGATAGTTACCTGGCGTCCTTTTTGTAGCCACGAAACTCTGTATGGGCTTGGATGATCAGTAGTCTCCAACTCCAACTTCTCTACCATATCTGTAGATACGAGATTATCCGTGCTACCACTGTCTACAATGACCTTGCATACCCTGTCCTTGGTCTTGCAAGCAGTCCTACAAAGTCTGGTCCTTTGGACTGAACTCTCCACCTCCTTCTCAGGTGTCAAAAGGAATTTTCGCATCATCAACAATCTCCTGCCTTCAGCGTCTTCTGCCTCAACATCCTGCCTCTACACTTCGGTGATGTGAGTTTCTCCAATGTCCTTCTTTTCCTCTGGACACTCGTAAGACTTGTGTCCATTTTTCCCGCATGTGAAGCATGTGATGACTCCACCTCTTCCTCTTCCTCTGCCTCTAGTACGAGGAAAAGTGTTGTTTTCATCATAATCTCCTCTCTGCTCATTATGTTGTCCTCTCTGTTCATTATATTTCCCATGCTGTGAACCTCCACCTCTTTCTGTACGAGGTTGAGGTTTCTTCCATTCCTCTCTGGGATTCTGGAATTTTTCCTGGGCAATTGATTTGCCTCTAGGCTGACTTCTGCCTCGGCCCCTCTGACTTTTTTTTCGGCTCAGCTTATCTTCTGCTTTCAGATCCATCTGATAATCATCTTCCACTGTCCGAATGGTTACCATTCTCATCTCATCCTGGATATCATATCTCAGGCCATTCATATATCTGGCAACTTTTTCATCATCACTCTCCCGATGATCTGCCCTGATGTTAAGTCTGTAGAATTCCTCGGTGTATTCTTTCACTATCATCAGCTTCTGTCTCAGGTTCTTCATTCTCCTTAACAGAGTAATTTGATAGTCTCTCGGGATGAATTTCACCTTCATTTTCACGATCATCCTGTCCCAGCTCTTGATCTTTTGCTTGCCTTTGCAGCATCTGTCAGCTTGTAGTTCAACCCACCACAATGTTGCATGTCCTTTTAATATCATGACAGCATGTCTGACCTTCTTATCTTCATCAACATCTTCATAGTCAAAGTATGTGTCTAGAGCTCTAATCCAATCTAAAATATCCTCTATATCCAAGCTTCCCTCGTAAACTGGAATGCTCATTTTTTCTCTTGCACCCATCCTGGCAATAGCTCTGATCAAACGCTCGTTTGATGCATATTCGACTGCAACTTATTCCTCTTGTTCAGCCTCAACTTCGCTTTCAAAATCACTCAGATCCCCTACACTAGCTATTCGTCTTTACGCTCTCTCCATATCTTCGAGTCTTGCTTGGAGATCATGCATTTGCCTCTCCATGGTTGGATCTGTTACCTGCTTGCCTCTTCTTCTCTGCACCTCCCTATCCTCTGGATCAGGTGACTGTCTATCTCTCCTTGGCGACATGGTGAATTATCCTCTTCTCTACTATAGAAAGCAAAGAAATTTTCTACGCTCTGATACCAACTGACGGCAATGCAACCCCTTCACCACCCACAGGTTGGAAGGTCCATGCGCTCACAGGATCTTCCCCTTCCGTGGACCAAAGAACACTAACCGATCCTTTTATTTCCCTGTCGGGAAATCTGCACCCACTGATCTCTTCGCACAATCCCCCTTTCTTTACTTATCGAGGAATCGAAACTCGCGACTTCACGAGTCCAAAGCTCGAGCGCTGCACTCTCGAATCCCCGAGACCCGATACCTCAGTCAACGCTGACCTTTTCCTTTACCCTGTCGGAACTTTCTCTATCAGGATCTCGGCACTCAAGGTGTCGAGAAACTCGGTTCTCCGACTCCCGAGTCCCGATGTGCCGAAACTCCAATGAGCTCGTGTCTTTGACTTTTCAATGGTCCCATCACCTCGTCAGGATTTCATACTTCACGGGATCACGAATCCTCATGTCTAATGTTCGGGACTTCTCTCCATGAAACCTCGATAGCTCGTGCCACCTGTCCTCCACCAACTCCACTGTGGCCCACACTGATTACGTAGCCGTCGAGATATCGCGTATCGTAATATCGCGATTCTCATTGTGAGAATTTGGAGTTTTAATCCACGAAACCCCAATCCATGATCTACATGTAGATCCAACGATCCTCACGGTCCAAATCAACGGCTTTGCCCCTCCTAAGCTTCAAACCTTTTGGGAGTACATCATTGTATCTCCCCTACACCTCTCCAAGATCTAACGACTCACTGAGATTCGCGAATTCTCCTCAGAGAATTTCGACCATCTGTTTCTCCAGATGAAATCTACGAAATGATTAAGTGTTCCTCCACGGAACTCGTCCACCTACGTGAAAACTTGTGACGCTTGATTGAACCTTCAAGGCCCGATTCCTCTACACTGTCCTTCGACAAATTCGAAGGCTCTAACCTTCTTGAGCTTTCCCATGACCTTCAAGTTCTCAGAAAGAAACTCTTGCATGCACTCCTTGCGGCAAACCTTCAACCACGTCTAAGTGTTGAAGTCCTTCGACTCTGCGAACACTTGCAGCAGCAGTCTCTAGATACTTTGCTCAGGTTTGCAACCTTGAAGCTTCACTTGGCCTGCGCACTCCTTGCACGACTCTTGTGCCCACTACACCTTTGGGATAAATGAGAACAAAATTTATCTCTATCTAAACCCTCTGTCAACGCACTCCTTGTGGACACTTCAACTACACTCCTTGCAGGAATTCTCTGGCTCAATAGAGAAATAATTAAAACTCATTCCACCACCCTTTCAGACTTCAAACTTCAAACATGAAATCATATACACAGCATATAAAAGAAAATGTATAACTGGAAGCAAACATTCATGAGCATATCCACATCAATACACAGAGAACAGACACAAAACCATGGATTTGAATCAATATCTTCTATTAATTCAAGTATCTGTAAAAGGGTGTTCTTACATGGCTCTCTGCATGCTCTTGCTCTTCCTCTGATGATGTTACAATACACAATGAGGGTGTCTATATCCCATTTTCCTCTTTCACTCTACAACTGTCTATTCTAGAATTAAATTCTATCTACTTGCATTAATTTTCATAAATGTTATCTACCTACTAAGAACGAGAGAAATCCGCTCAAGGTCCATTACATTATACAAGTGCGCTTCATTAAATTTCCACATTAATGTTCGTGCAACAACTTCCAAGGTGTTTTCAAAATTTGTGTTGGCGCTTGTCCAGCGATCTCTTTCCTTCTGCACTGGCTCACTTGATGTGTTGGTGATGCTCCTACATAACCATGGCAGCCTAGGAATCAACCTACATACCTAGATCTACAACCTCAAGTTCCACCCTATTATCAACAACGACAACAATGGAACTCACCAAGTTGGAAAAAATGGTCTACACAGTACCAACATCCTTGGCTTCAAGGATGGAGAGAATGGCATAACCAAGGGAACCCTCAAGCTCCACCTGTTTCTATGCCCAACCATCCTCACCCTCAGTTTCCACCAAACATTCCACAACTTCTGCTAGGTTTTGTTCCACCACCTTTACCTCATATTCCACAACAACAACCACAACAATATCAGAATGCAAGCTCCCCAAGACTGACATTTTTACCGGCACAACTAGTGCCCAATCCCAATAATAAGCCCACTCAACCTCTTCACAATGTTTAGATGCAGGCCTTCCCGACATATGTTATTTCGCCTATTCCATTGCAGAAGATTCAACTCCAGTCAAGAAGAGTTCTAGAGAGGAAAAGGCCTTCATTGGTCATCCAGGAAGAAGAAGAGGAAACCCCTATAAAAACCATGGATGATAATAGGTGGGAAGATGTTATTATTCCTAAGGACCAAGAACCCAAGCTTCCCCAAAATGAACCTTCACAAATTATGAAGGCCCCTCCTTATCCAGAAAGATTAGTACTCAAGAAACCTACCACCCGACCGGAATTTGACATCTTGAATGAATTGAAGAATATTTGTGTCAAGATTCCCTTTCTACAAGCCATTAAGGATATTACAATATATAGTAAGGTGGTCAAATAATTGTGTATTAGGAAGCCAGGGAGGAAGCAAAAGGATCCTCCAACAATACATCTGATAGGAGAAATTTTTAAGTATATATCAAAACAGCCTAAGGTAGAAAAATATGGGAACCCAGGAAATCTCGTAGTGACCATAACCATTAATGAGGTTTCCATTGGAAACACTCTCATAGACCTAGGGGCACCCATCAATGTCATGATCGTTACTACCTTGGAGGAATTACAGTTAAAACCTCTTCCTAGACCTACCCCAACCATTTTGGAATTAGCAGATAAGACTAGGGTTATACCTATAGGAATTTTGGATGATATCATAGTTACTTTAGCCTCATGGGAGTACCCAGTATACTTTATGATCATCCACTCAAAGGATCCTACCAAAGGCCATCCTGTTATTTTGGGAAGACCTTGTTTAGCCACAACCAATGTATTCATTGGCTGTAGAGAGGGAGAAATGACCATCTCAAATAGACTTCCTATCCAGAAACTTACCATATACACTCCAACCCAACCTATCATGGAGAATATATGGTGGCTTGAATGTCCATATGAAAAGGAGGAATGGGAAGAACCCGTGTTTCCAAGTGATCATTCTTGGGCACTTTAGGAGCACACAACGGAAAAAGTACTAAAACAAATTATTTTTTCTATTACGTGTGTTGATTTTCCACAATCGTTTCCCCAATTTGAGTACATGTTTGGGGAAGAATTTCAGGAACAATTGGACCCATCGATTTTGTCTTCGACATATTTCATCTTTGAGATAGACGAGTCTGCCACATCTTATACCATGCCCTATGAGATTAGTCTAGGAAACTTTCTACATATAAACTCTAGGCTAGATGCAGACCAACAAAAACAATTAGTAAGTATACTTAAAGAACAATCAAGGGAATTTGCCCGAGAATACACTGACATGAAGGGTATACACCTTGACACATGTATCCATCACATATATACCCAGGGGGAAGTAACACATGTTAGGAAACCCCAGAGAAGGATGAACCTAGCACTCAAAGACCTAGTAAAAGAGGAGATCCAAAAGTTATTAAATGTCGGATTTATTTATCCCATCTCTCAAAGTAAGTGGGTATCCCCGCTTGTAGTGGTTCCAGATAAAGTGACCGGGAAATGGAGAATTTGTGTTGATTTTTGAAAACTTAACAAAGCCACTCTGAAGGATTATTTTCCCCTTCCTTTCATTGACCAAGTTTTGGATACCTTGTCTGGAAATAAATATTTCTCCTTATTAGATGGATATAGCGGGTACAATCAAATTCTCATAGCACCCGAGGATCAGGACAAAACTACCTTTACTTGTTTGGGGAACCTATGCCTATAGGGTCTTACCATTTTGATTGTGTAATGATCCTGCCAAATTTCAATGAGCAGTACTAGGGATATTTGTTGGTCTTATTGATGATTGTGTGGAGGTATACATGGATGAATTCACAGTATATGGAAATACTTACCAAGAATCCTTAGATAATTTAGAAAAAATCCTTATCAGATTCCAAGAAATGAACCTCTCTTTAAGTCATGAAAAATGTAAAATGTTGTTGATTGAGGGAGTGGTTCTAGGACACCATGTTTCATTTGAAGGGATCAAATTTGATCCTGCAAATATTGAGGTCACTGTCAGACTTCTACCCCCCAAGACTCAAAAAGAGGTGAGAATCTTTCTTGGACATGCCAGATATTACCGACGATTTATTGAAAATTTCACGAATATTTTTGCACCCATGTTTGAATTGTTAATAATGGATCTTGATTTTCTTTGGACTAAGTAGTGTTAAGCTTCCTTTGAAACCCTGAAAGCTAAGTTGTCTATGGCACGAATTCTTAGGGGACCCAATTGGGCTCTCCCATTTTACATATCCACAGATGCCTCCAACACCGCAATAGGAGGAGTATTAGGGAAGAAAGAAGACCAGCAGTCCTATGCCATTTATTTTGTGAGAAATAACTTTTCCCCTACCGAGTTAAACTACACAATTACTTTTGTTGGGAAAAATACCCTATGGACTAGCAAACTAGGTTCAGACTTGCATGCAGATTTTGATCGTAAAGAAATTACTTTTTAACCTACAACCTGAAACTTAAACCCCTCTTTCACAATACATGCATGGAGAATGACTACTAACCTTGTCTCTGACATTCGATGTAGATCCTCCATTGCGCTTTGACCACTTGCTTGTGCTTCTCCTTCCAAAGATGACCTGCAATCAAGACAAACAACTATGCATGCATGCTACTTCTCTACTCGAGGGTTAGAAATTAAGCATAAATTAAACAAACCATAGATAACTCATGCATTGGGATGGGAAAATTATTCTTTTATTATTTGAAAAAATGAATCAACTTACAATCAAAGTCGAGATCGGCTACTGCTCCTTGATCCTAATCCGGGGCTCCTCTTCTTCTGTCCTCCAACTGCTTTGCGTTAAATCTCCTTTGGCATGAGGAAAGGCTAAAGGGTTGGGACAATGGATTGCGTAAATGGGTAGAGTTTCTTCGCTATATTTTTTCCTCCTCCAAATGGTACCCCTGCCCCTTCTTTTATAGGCTAGAAGGAGCTAGGGTTTTGGACGAACCCTCAACCATGCATGGCCAGGAGTTTCAGTTAACTGACCCATAGCTTTTTGTTCCGTCGGAAACTTTCCTCTTTTCGTGCTTTTTTAGGTACACGCGGGTTGTAGTGAGCCAACCAGCATGCACACGCGTGCAGTAATGGGTTAGGGTGCGTGGGACTTGACCCAAGAGGATTTCCAAAGAGTTGTTCAACAGATGTTTTGGCAATGAAGGGATATGAGTTGGCATGATGCCAAGTAAGAATGTGTGGTACAATTTAGGGTTATAACAGTTACCGAGAAGGAATTCTTGACAGTAGTTCATGATATCAATAAGTTTCGCCACTACATCACAGGTTACAAAGTATTTGTACATATAGATCATTTCTCCATTAGATTTCTCATGAATAAACCCATAACTAATGGTTGAGTGACTAGGTGGCTCCTGCTATTGCAAGAGTTTAATATCATTGTTCTTGACTAACCTGGAATGGAGAATTTGGTAGCTGATTTTCTTTCACGCATAAAAACTGAGGATGATGATATTCACATTGATGATAGTTTCCCAGATGAACACCTTTTTTCCTTCTCTATAAATACCCCATGGTTTGTGGATATGGAAAACTATTTGGCTACTAGGAAGTTACCGTCTCATTTGTCACCTCATGAAAAACATAGAATTATTACACAAAGTGACAATTACTCTTGGGTTGGTCACAAGATTTTTTGTACTGGTCTGGACTTGATCATTTGTAGATATGTCCAAGAAGACAAGATACCAAAAATACTATCAAGTTTTCATGATGGACCATGTGGTGGCCATTTTTCTAACAAATGTACATCATATAAGGTGTTACATTCAGGTTACTATTGGCCTAGAATTTTCAAGGATGCTGCCAAGTACGTGAGGAGTTGTGATAGCTTTCAAAGGATATGAAGACCCATGTCAGCTGATGAAATTCCCTTGTGTGCCCAAGTCATGATAGAACCTTTCGATAAATGGGCCCTTGACTTTGTAGGACCAATTTCACCCATGTCTCATAAGAACAATGATATTTTTGTTTGTACAGATTGTGTCACCAAGTGGGTAGAGGAAAAATCCCTATTTAGGGCTACAAAAAAATCTTTTGTCGAATTCATTTATGAAGACATATTTACCCGCTTCGTTATTCCTCGTGAAATTGTTACATATCAAGGCACTCAATTCACTTCCAAGGTGATGAGAGAACTAACAAAGAAATATGGGATTAAACATTGTAAATCTTATCCATACCACCCACAAGCTAATGGTTAGGTAGAGTCTACAAACAAAGTTCTGGAAGCTATATTAACCAAGATTGTTCAATTAAATCATCAGGATTAGGTTGATAGGCTTCCAGAGGCTTTGTGGGCCTATCAGACCACCTAGAGAAACACTACTAGGCATACCCCTTATGAGCTAGTATACGGGAAACAAGTAATTCTACAAATAGAATTTCAAGTAAGGACCTTCCGTAGTGCCACAGAATTGGGATTAAAATTAGATGAGGCTCAGAAACAATGAGCCCTACAATTAAATTAGTTGGATGAGATCAGGAAAGAAGTTTTCCAATGAACAATATTAGTCCAAAACCAAAGGATCAAGTGGCATGACAAGTTTATTAAGAAGAAACACTTCCAACCTGGTGATTGGGCTTTGTTGTTTGACTCCCAATTTAAAACCTTCAAAGGCAAAGTCACTACTCGGTGGTTGGGTCCTTACGAGGTAGTCACTGTGTATGACAATGGGGTTGTCAAAATCAAAACAATTGATGATGGACAAGTCTCCTTTGTAGTAAATGTACACCGACTCAAACTTTATCACAAGCCCATTTCCAAAGAAGATTTTCTAAAGCTCATGTCAACTGACAAGGAATTGGTCTTAGTATATGGGAAAGTCCCCCCTTGTTCTTGAATGATTTTTTGAATTTTTGACTGTACATATGTAAATAATTTTGAATTTTATTGATAGACAATTCTAGAGATTTCTATAGGTATTTATTTCACCAGGAGTAGACAGTTTCAAGGAAATATAAAAGAAGGATTTTTCTTCAAAATATTACTATACTTGAACCTTGTTGTCTGTTAAGCATCAAATGAATAATTACTTGTTGTAATTATCCATATTGTTGCAAATATTTTTCATCTTCTTTTTCTCAAGGCATTTTAAATAGCAGTTGCTCTTAAAACCTGCACCACTATATAAGGAAGTGATACCATAACCATCAAGATTAGAGGTCACTCATACAGTTTCCCCAAGAACCTTGAGTAAGTGAGTAAAGTATCTTTATTAAAGAGTAACAAGGAGGTATGATTAGCAGTTAGTCATGGAAACATCACAATAACTTAAGAAACAAAAAGTGACTTGAACCTAAAGATACCTTTCTATTCTTTCCCAATGGTACCATCCACTACACATTAAAAATGATTGATTATATCATATATTTAGATAGGGTACGTCGTCTTAAGTACGCCTTACATTAGAACAATCACTAGGAAATTCTTAACGGAAAGTCATCCTCTAACATAAATACCATCCCAATTGAAAAAAGAAAGAAAAAGTTGTTTTCATAGCCGTCCCCCCATCCTATGGTACAAAGCAATCTTATATACTAAAATCTTAAAAGATGGAGGGCCAGTCTCTGAGGGTGTAAGAGGCTAAACCACCAGGATACTGAACAGGTATGTTGGCAATGGGTACCAACCTTTGGTATGACTAGGTAAGCCCGTCAGAGTAATGAGAAGGCTTGCTAGTAGCTAGGCATTCAACCTTGATAATCTGACAAAAAAAAAAATTAAACTTGTCCTGATGTATGAAATTACTTGTAGACAAAGATGACACGAAGCATGTATGGTTAAGATAAGGTTAATGAACTCCATAAATTTTCCATTGGGAATTAACTTTGAGACTATCTCAAAACTCTCTCTCGCCCACCTCTTCTTAACTATATGTAGGATGGTATATCCTATAGGTGGGGCCATATTCTAGCCGTCTCGTCAGACCGATATGTGAAATTTATCTCTACACTTAACAAGTTGTAAATCTTCAGCTATTGGGAGAACTGACTGGTTTCCTATATTTTTTATGGTGAGGTGTCATAATACTTAGGTGTGGTGTAGCGGTTTCATGAGTTGACAAATGATAACACTGCCTAGAAGAAGTAGAAATCTTTGTAAAACATTAATGTGTATTATTTTCATGATACAGGCTATTACATCGGCAGTTATTTTATTTTTTATATGCTAAGTATTCCCTATGCTATAAATTGTTGTACATTTCCTTAACAGACCACTTAACTGGTTTATTTTCATTACAGATTGTTCATTACAGATTTGTGATTACATGCCTTATAATATGCAATATAGAGGAATGGATTGTGCGAGCACAATGGAAAAAAAAATAATAATGGAACACTCTTATCCTATGTTGGCACACAAGGGAAGACCTGGGGTTCAGTTCTTACAATGCACCAACAAGCCCTAACTATTGGCCCTTTCAGCAACACCTACAAAGCAGATCCAGTCTCACCCGAAGTAGCTATAGGGGGTTGCAGGACACAAGTGTCTACAACCATAGGAAAGGCAAAGTGGATTCAAGGAAACATTCTCACACAGATCTATCTATTCTTTATCTTTATTAGCCTACTGCGTGAACTATATCTTAGATCTACCACAATATTTCATTAACAGTATATCAGAGATCAAAATAACACAATATCAATCACACACAACAACAAGATATATGTGGTTAACCTTCTACCTAGGTCTATGTCCACAGAACTGTGCTTATAATATATTAAATGAAAGCATACAGTTATGTCTGCTCTTAGCTTGCAGATCTCTCTCTTTCTTTCTCTTCTCCTCTCTTCCCTCCCTGCACACCCAGCTACAGGGTTTATCTTCGCACCCAGCTGAAGATCTTACAACAAAGACTCTCTTTCACAGAATACTTCTCTCAATAATAGCAATAATCACTTGTTACACATCGAACTCAATGACAACAATAGCAATCATCTCCCTCCCAGGTCCTCTTGACCTTTATTTATACATTAAAATGACTCTTAGAAAACCTTAGGTCAAAACCTAGGTGTCAAAACCCTAAATACCAAAACCCTAGGTCAACTTGACCCACGTTTTCAGGGCTTCGCTAGCCTGTCTTCCCTTCTTTCCCATGAAGTGCTCCAAAGCATCTACTTTTCCTCTTGTTGAATCATCCACAATCCATATTCCTTGTTGATATATCTTCCTCGCTCTCCCTGTCCAATGGCTTTCTTTCTCTTACTTTGCTCTATCATTTCTTCTCTTTTGGTCACTTCGACCCAATCTCAGTCAACTTGATTTCTGCGCAGTTCGCAATTTGCGCTTTTTTCCTTAATCTTCACAACCTTCCATAACCAAGGGCCAATAGACCCCCAACACTCACATGTGACTCGTCCCGAGGCACTTAAGGTCTGAACCTTATATTTTTCTTCAACTTCAGACTGTGCAGTGAAGCCTATGCTTTCTACTCCGTCCCACCCTTATTTCCTTGTGCAGAATATCTTTTCTATGTCTGGTACCCAGTTTCAACTGCACCTGGTACCTCAACCCTTCTCCTTATGCTTTTATTGAGAGTTGCGAGGCAGCTGGTTGTCATAGTATAATTTCAATCGGCTCTCATTCACTAAACCTTCCTTCCACTCCCCATTCAGTGTCTTCAACTATGTAGCTCCTCCTTCTATAATGTAAACAACCTCATATGGCCCTAGCCAATGTGTCTTGAACTTCCCTGGATGCTTCATGAACTTGTTTTCATATACCAATACAAAATATCCTTGCTTGAAGGCTTTCTTCTTGATGTGCTTATCATGATAGCAATTTTCTCATTCCTTTTGTACCTACTGATGGAATCCTCCAACAAATTGATCTTATTCTAGTTCTACCAACTGCACAAGCCTCTCTTGAACAACACTAGTGTCATCCATATATGTGAATGTTGCAATTCTGAGACTAGGAACCAAATATTCCATAGGGACAACTACTTCTAAGCCATACACCAACTTAAAGGGAGTCTTCATTGTTAGCTTCTTGCAAGTAGTTCTATGTGGCCATAGTATTGTTGGTACTCTAAAATCCCAGTCATCCCTATTCACATTGCAAATCTTTGTCAGCGTCATCTCCAAGATATTGTTGAAATCTTCAACCATCCCACTCGCTTGTGGATGGTAAGGAGTACTCTTCTAATGATGAACTTCAAATTCCCGAGTCAAGGCTTCAATAGTCTTATTAATAAAGTGTGTGCCTTGATCGCTCATCAGGTTCTTCGGGCATCCAAATCTAGTTATGATATCCTCAAATATAAATCGTGCAGTTGTAGTTGCACTATAGTCCCTAACTTATCTTGCTTCTGACCATCTTGTCAAATACTTTGTTGTAGTGATGATGTATCTAGATCCTGTGCGCTTCCCTGGTGGGTATATAGGTCCCACAAAATTGTTTCCCCATTTCTCAAATGCCTGCAAATTCAATTGTGGTGCTAAAGGCATCTCATCTCTTCGGGAAGGCTTCCCAACTCTTTGGCATACATCGCAGACTTTATAGTATTCCTTAGCATCTTTATGTAAAGTAGGCCACTAGAGGCCAACTCTAAGAACCTTCTGCATTGTTTCTTTCCTTGCGTAGTGTCCTCCTACGATGCCTTCATGTGCTTATTCCAAAATCAGTGGTTTTTTTGCCTCCATAATGCATCTTCTCAGGATCTCATCAGTTCCCATATTGTATAGTTGTCCGACTATAAGTGAAAAATTTGCAGCGTGCACTACCAGTTGTTTCTTCTGGATGTTTATATATTCACTAGGTGCCATTCCTGTTGATAAGAAGTGGACTATCTTGAAGAAGTGATCATCAACCTTTCTAATGCCCAACAACTATGCATTTGGTAGTGTATCCTTCAAACTAGTAGGTTCCTCTCCATTCTCTAACCTAGACAAATGATTAGGTCCCTTGTTCATTCTCCCTGGCTTGACCACAATCTCAAAATCATATTCTGGGAATAACAGTAGCCATATGAATATTCTTCCCCCCAGCACTGGCTTGTTGACTAGGTATTTCAACGTGGAGTGATCAATGAACATCTTAAAGTGGCCTCCCAATAAGTAGTGACGAAACTTTTGTAGCATGTACACCATGGCTAAACCTTCTCTCTCAGTGGTGGTATAATTTATCTCAGTTGTTGAGAGCTTCCTGCTAGCAAATGCTAACGAGTGGTCTACATCTTCTACTCTTGGTTGTGCTAACAGTACTCCTAGTGAAATAGAAGATGCATCGACATGCACATGAAATTCCTTACTCCAATATGGGAAAACCAGAATAAGTGCAGTAACCATTTTCTTTTCCAGTGTGTCGAAGCTCTGTTGACATTCTTTTGTCCATTGAAACTGACAATCTTTCTTCAGAAGATTCTCCATGGGTGATGTAATCTGTGCATAGCCCTTAATGAACTTCCTATAGTATCCAATATGTCCCAGCGTAGTGCGCAGCTTTCTGACTGAAGTAGGAGGGAGTAGATCAACAATAATGGAAATCTTGGACGGATCTACCAGCAACCCCTGCTTACACACAATATGGCCCAGCAACACTCCAAAGGGTGAAAAGAAGATGCACTTATTCATATTCATAGCAATATGACATTTCTTTCACTTATCAACATTAGTCTTAAACATTCAATATGATTTTGTAATAAGCCAAAAATAGTCCAATCATCAAAATAGGCTTCCAAAAATTTATGTAAAAAATCCTTGAATGCTTCGACCACCACCTTGGAAAAGATGGCTGGTGCATTCTTCAATCCGAAAGGCATCACTATATACTGGTACAAACCCCATTCTATTGCAAATGTGGTCTTGTGGTGATCTTCCTTGGCAATCTTGATCTGGTGATAACCTGAAAATCCATCTGTAAAGGAATATACCTCCTATCCTCCTACATTATCTAACACTTCATAAGTAAACGGTGTAGGGAATGGGTCATGCAAACATGCATCATTCAATTTCCTAAGGTCTATGCAGATATAGATCTCTCTTGTCTTCTTATCTTGTACCACCATAGAACTAATCCATTCTGACTCTTCAACAGGTTCTATCATTCCTGCTTCCAGCATTCTATCTAATTCAATCTTCACTTTCTCCTTATATTTGGGATTCAATCTATAGGGCCTCTACTTGACTGGCCTTGCATCTGGTTTCAAGGGTATCTTCATCTCTCCCATGGGCCCTTTTATGCCCTTCATATCAATGAAATTGGTCAGAAACAAGTCTTGATATTCATGCATTAATTCTAAGATCTTATCAATGGTGGCATCATCCCAGTAATCTCCTATATTAGCAAGCTTAGGTGCTTTCTCTTTTCCAATATTAACTTTATTGATTTACATCGGCTGTACAATGAAAGGTAGTTCAATGCTTGGTCCTTCTATGTCTCTTTGTCCTTATATTTCTGTGATTTTCACATTCCTAGGATCATCGTCTTCATCGGCATTGATATTGTAGCATCCTTGCATTTTTTAAGAGGTGCAGTCCATTCATCCTCTTCTTGCTCCAAAGGGAGGCTAGGTGCCTCCTCAAATACCTTTTGTCTTACAACCTGTAATGCTTGATCTATCATAGGGTGTTGACTTTCAAATAAAGATGTATCTACAAAATTCTGAGTCATACCTTCCCAATCTGTAGTGGCGAGGTGCAGTTCCGCTTGAAGGTACCATTTAATAGGCATTGTATCCAGTGTGCTAATGAGTTTATGCACCCACTGCTCCTGAGGATTTGTTCTCTAGGCCTCCTCAATACTTCGCAAATGGTCCTTGGGACAGCTTCAACTTGTGTATCTAACTTCACATCTTTCTATCTGTTCTGAAAAGCGTGTTGTCATCAGAGTGCGACATTGCACCCAGTCCACGATGTTTTGTTTATGTGTTCCCCACCATCTTGTTGGAGTAGCTTTAAAAGCCTCTTCCAGTGCCAAAAATATTTGTTGTACTGGTACAACTTCTTCAAATTCCAGTAAGAACTTTTATAAGTGAGTTAAACCATCAAATGTGTGAAAGTTACTTACTTATGTGCCGGTCTAGTGAAATTATCTGGTTAATCTAGCACATCTCCACACAGAAAATTCATACATTTTGTTCTACCAGTTCTCCAGTTCTTATTTTGAGTCTGAGGAGCATGCACTTTCACTTCGCCAGCTCAAATTCCCGTCTGTTGTAGGGTTAATGTAATTATGTTGTTTTTTTGTCAATTTATATATATTCTCTAGCTCATATGCGCGGTCTTCTTCTCTGATGGGTTATGTGTATCTTCAAACTTCATCAGGATTTAGAGGTGCAATGACCCTAATTCCATCACCTTCAAATGTCATTCTTCTTTTCTTTAAGTCAACAATAGTGGAATTGTTGAAAGCCTAATAAATTCCTAAAAGAGTAGGATAAGGACAGTTATCATCGACTATCTCAATCACCGCAAAGTCCACAAATGTTCTTACCCCGTCGATGTCCACAGGGACATGCTCCATCCTACCAAAGGGGCTTAATGCCTACTAATTATCCATCCTAAGCCTGATAGGGAAATATATCAACTTAGGTTTTCCCATCAGTGCCCAGGTCTCTTCATCATAGCATTGACCTCCGACCCTAAGTCGAGGACCACATAATCTATATCATAATCTCCAATTTGGGCATTAATGTGTAGTTCCTTATTTTTCCTTCTCTTTTTGGATAGTTGATGTACTGCTTTATTCAGTAGAGGAACTGCCCCTCCTATCCCTGCCTAATCAGATTTTGTAGTTCTTGTATGGATTTTTCATCCTTAATCAAATTTTCCTTTGTTTTCCTTCTCTTTTTGGATAGTTGATGTACTTCTTTATTCAGTAGAGGAATTGCCCCTCCTATCCCATACTATCTAATCAGATTTTGTAGTTCTTGTATGGATTTTTTATCCTTAATCAAATTAATGCAAGTACATAAGAATTCCATAAGTCTGCTTACCTTTTTTCCTTCTCTAGCTGAAGCAGACTGATCAAAGGCTAGGGGAATTCCACATTCTCTCAATTCTGGTTGTGCCTTTGATGAAGAATCCTGATCTCTTCCAAACTCTTTTCTTGCCTCTTCAAATGTCTGATTCTCTTTCTTTGGATAAAACTCATGTGTTTTCTCTGTAGTTTTTCTGACTCCTAGTTGTTCTGTAATCATCCCTGGAGTCACCATGTCTTCTATTGTAGCAAAACCTCCTCTAGTGATAATGACGACTCTAGAATATACTACACGAGGTTTCCTCCTCATCTTTCTTGAAGTTTTGCTAACAATGTAGGACAATCTTCTATGACATGTTCAAATGAGTTGCAGTAACTGCAAGTGGTACAAGGGTTCTGACATTCCCTTTCCAAGTGACCTGGTTGTGCGTAGTTATAACAAATGATCTTTCCTCAACCTAGGACCATGCATCCTCCTCATCCTCTTCCTCTGAATCCACCATGAGAGTTGAAGTTTCCTCTTCCCGAGGAGTTAAAAGGCGTAGTATTTCCTTCTTGATGTACTTCGCCTTGAATTTTGTATATATCCTTTGACCTTTCATGCATGAGGTCATAAGCCCTACAATCCCTATCATCGTACCCCATCGATTTACAGAATGTGCAGTAAAGGTTGGTAGGTGTCTGGACATATTTTTTCATGTAATAGAATTCACCAAGGCGATGTCTATTTCTACATACCTCACACCAAGGTAGAGTAACCTACTTCAAAAAGATTGGGGCTCCTAAAGCTAAGTACTCCTAGAATAGAGGACAATTATCCTTGTCATGACCTTCTGATTTTCATCTGATACACCAAATATCTTCTCTTTTATCTTTTTCCTTATCCTTCTTCATATCTTTGACCTGCAATGATAAGCTAGTTAACTGACACAAAATTTGACTCATACCTGAACCAGATTCTCCCATAGGGGTTGATTCTAGTTTCATGGAAATATCCAATGCCTCAGCCTACGAAGCGATCTTATTTTGCATCAGAGGGACTCTGATGTGTGGTAAGAGGGAAGCAATGAACCATTCCTTGTTTTTCTTATCTGGGATCTGAAAAGTCAATCAGCCCGTTAAGGTCTTAAACCTCTGATCAAACTCCTAAACAGTTTCAGCTACTCTTTGCTTGATTTCTTTCAATTCTATAATGCATTGTGACTCCGACTTGGGTTTCTTGAATTATGCAATCAACGCAAACATGATCTCATTCAGCAGTTTAGGTTGTGCAATTCCTTGGACAAGTTTCATGTACTAGCTCAATGTGCGGTCTCTTAGGGTGGTACTAAATTGATCTCTCTTAACAACTTCGTCGGTGACATTCTTAATACTCCATACAACTTTTCATAAGAACAAATGTTGATCAGGATCTTCATATCCATATCCCCTCAAGTTAGGTAGCCTCATCTCATCTGCCATAGATATTCCTAGGTTTCCTGACTGAGTATGTGATGAACCACTTGTACCAGTGCTCTGAGTGTTCTGGTAACTTAGGTTACTCTAGTTACTTGATGTTGTTAAAACAACGGGAGGTGTAATAGTACTTACTTCAACAATCTGTGCAGTCCTGAAGTTTCTGTCTCTTCTTGGCAAGGTTCTTCAGTCTTCCCTTCCTCTTCCCTAGTGGAATCTTAATGTTCCTCGTCTGTCAGATCTGCCTCTTCTCCACTGTATAATCCTTCTTCTCCATAGTTCTTCTTAAAAAGGTTCACAAGGGGAGCCTCTCTGAACACTTTCCCACTACGTGTATGTCCATCCTTTGTGTCGTTGTCGCTATCTAAATTTTTGAACATTAGCTTCTTCAAGTACTGTATCTTCAGGATGTTCTTCTCTTGCAATATCATCTTGATCTTCAGCTTCAAGAAGTGTAAAAAATTTCATCTTGGTCCCTTAAAGAAATATCTCTCTGCTTGGCTATATGATTCTACTCTATCAATAGAAAACTCAGTGATATACCCTCCAATGGTACTATCAAACTAGTGATCTACTGCTCTTGACATGGCATTATCAACTCTCTCGACCTTCTTGATCAGCACCGACGTCCAAACCACAGGTGGTCTGAGTCTGACCTCAAACTGGGTATCTGCTAATATAGTTAACCACTCATATAGCTCCTAATGAATCCCTCCAAAGAAAATCTTGTGTATATCAGTAAAGATATATTTTCCCAACCAATCCTTTGTACTAATATTAGCATTCTTATTCTGAGCTTCTGTGAAGTCCTTCTCTTGTTCTTCTATCCACTTATGAATCTTTGTATTCAATGGAAACCACCTTGAAATTCTCTCAAGAAGATCATGGTCCCGGCAACAGAACCATTTGTTGGCACATAGGGGCAAACCCGGGGTTCAGTTCTAACAACACACCAAAAATCCCTAACTGTTGGCCCTTTCGGAAACACCTGCAAAGCAGATGCAGTCTCACCCGAAGTAGCTATAGGGGGTTGCAGGACATAGGTGTCTACAACCAGAGGAAAGCCAAAGTGGATCCAGGGAAACACTCTCACACAGATCTAGCTATTCTTTATCTTTCTTAGCCTATTGCGTGAACTATATCTCATATCTACCAAAATATTGCATTAACAATATATCAGAGATCAGAATAACAAAATATCAATCACACACAACAACAAGATATATGTGGTTCACCCTCTCCCTAGGGCTACATCCACATAACTGTGCTTATAATATATTAAATGAAAGCATACATTTCTATATGCTCTTAGATTACAGATCTCTCTCTTTCTTTCTCTTCTCCTCTCTTCCGTCCCTATGCACCCAATTGCAAGTTTGATCTTCGCACCCAGTTGAATATCTTACAACACAGACTCTCTTTCACATAATACTTCTCTCAACAATAGCAATAATCACGCATTACACATCGACCTCAACAACAACAATAGCAATCATCTCCCTCCCAGGTCCTCTTGACCTTTATTTATACCTTACAATAACTCTCTGACAACCTTAGGCCGAAACCTAGGTGTCCAAACCCTAAATACCAAAACCCTAGGTGTCTAAAATCCTATGTCAACTTGACCCATGTTTTCAGGGTTTCGCCAGCCTATCTTCCCTTATTTCCTGCGAAGTGCTCCAAAGCATCTACCAGTGGATTTTTTCGCTTGTTGAGTCATCCATGATCCATATTCCATGTTGACCTATCTTCCTCTCTCTCCCCGTCCAATGGCTTGCTTTCTCTTACTTCACTCCTTCTTTTCTTCTCTTTTGGTCACTTCGACCCAATCTCAATCAACTTGAATTCCACAAAGTTTGCAATTTGTGCTTCTTTCCTTAGTCTTTGCAACCTTCCATAACCAAGGGCCAACATCTTGCCGCTACTCCTACTCACTGTGACTGTCAAAATCATTTTAAGACTGAATTCTATGGACAAAACAGCCATTACAGGATGAATAAATTTCATTTCGCGGAGGGGTGCCATATGGAGTACCATATGGAGTGCCATATGGAGTGTCATATGAGGTGCCATTGAAAATACCATATGAGGTATCGT
>JZKD02S1902844.1:1083968-1099004 GCA_000966675.3 Picea glauca | reverse complement strand
TGTCTTCCCAAGTAAAGGAATAATGCAGCCAATCCCCACAACAACCTATTCGACCATGTCCTCATCAAACTAGTTGTCTTAGCTGAGTTGAAAAAATAGGGGAAAATATGGGATGAGTTCATTTACCAATTTTCAAACCCTCACCTTACAATCAATACTAGAAAGAAAACACTTGATCAAGGGACTGTTACTCCATCCAAACCCCTATTCTCTTAAGACTCCAAACCCTCCTACTCAAGCTATCCCTTTACTGGAACAAAAATCTAAGAAACTTGTTGATACACCTGTAGCCTCATCGGGAAAGAAGACCAAAAAGCCTATTGCTAACTCCCCGATGTCTTCAACATCTATTAATCCTGCACCCAAAAATATACAAGAGGTAATTCAACAAGACTTCCTTGTAATCCCCACAAATAGGAGACGAGCTAATCGATTCAATAGAGGATCTTTTCGAAAGAGAACCCAAAATACAAGAGGAAAACCTTATGAAAAACCCCCAACCAGTTCGGACCCTATCCAAGTATCCTCTGATCTCGAAATCCCTCATAAAATACTTAGGGAAGTGTTTGCATAAGAATTGGAACCTCATAGAAAGACAAAATCTGAACCTACTTCTCCTCATAAACCCCCTGTTACTCCTACCTCACAGATGCCTACCCTAGATCCCAAAATTGATAGACTTTCTACATATTTCAAGGGATCCAAGCCCTCCTGTGAGATATCTGATCTTGCTCCAACCATTGAAAAGCTACAACAGGTAAATGATCAGCTGCTGCAACAATTGGAAGAGAGGAAAACTTTGGATAAGCATCTTCACCATGACAATGCAATACTAGAAGAAAAGGTGAATTCCCTCCAATGATTGGTCAATCAAATGACCAATACCAATCGCAACCTCGGGGCACAATTGAAACATCATAAGAGGCACAAGACAAAATCTTCAGGACAAGAGGGAGGAGATTATAAAGCTAATCCTTCTCAGCAAGCCTAGTCATATGGGGAAATTCATATTTGTTTACAGTGGGACCTGCAAAATATTAGGTGTGGGGGTAATGTTGGGCTCGTGATTTGGTTAAGTAATGATGTTGATTAAATCCTTTTTGACCAGTATTATATGTGTATATAACTATTTTGAAGAAGTTTTGAAGGATTTTTATATCAAATCATCATAGCATATACCAGGTATGTATAATTGATGTTTTGTGATGGTTTTAAGCTTAATTCAATTTGATTCGATGATCATAAGAATCTAATGTGCGATCTGTGTGTCACAGGGAAAAATCGCATGTCGTTCTTCCATCCAGTAGCTTGTCTGGTAATCCATCTGACACTGCATCTGGTACTCCATCCGGCACTGCGTCTGACACTCCATCCAGCACTAAAACTGTGGGTGAGTTGGCAGTGCTTATATTGGCATCCTGTGCTGGGAAAATCGATGACATGGGTTTTTCTCACACTCGTGGCCTCCAACTACTAAGCTCTTGACATCTTGTATTGAGTTGTTATGCTAAGCGTTCAGTGGCTCGTTTGGTTTCTAGAAGCCACAAGCAGTTAGAACATATTTAATAGAATTTGTTGTTTTTAGAGGAGGTCAACCCTTCCAGTGGTCGACCTCTCAAATTGTAACTGTATAAATACCACAGTAGTGGTCAGACAAATAGCTAAGGATTGTTAAGACATTTTAGGAATTGCTAGAAACATTTTTGTTGTGTAATTTCCACAGACTTGTGCAAAATTGTGTTTGTAATTTAAATGCTAGAAACATGTTAATTTAGCTCGTGATTCACTATTGATAAGTAACCACAACCTCCTGGGAAACCCACCAGTGGTCTGGGTGAATAGTGAGATAGTTAGCTTGTGCAATTGTTATTTCTTTCATTTTCCTGTATATGTATTTTTATCATTTCACATGTTGTGTATTTGTTGTTCATAACTTAATTGATTCAATTTCCTTTTTGCAGGTTGCTTGTGAAGGATAGTTGTTCAATATGCTATGTCTTTTTAATTAATTAGGAAATAACTTGCAAGCTTATCTCATAACTTGTTGTGTGATTAAATGCTAGTTTGAATTTCTAGTTGTGTGATTAAATGTGTGATTAAATGCTATCAGCAATTAGTGAGCTATCACTAATCTATTTCTATTAGCGAGCTATCACTAATTGTTCAATGCCATTGTGATGTCATAAGACACCGAAGACATAATCATCATCATTATATTTGAAGTTTCTTGTTATTGTAGATTAAGACTAATTGTTGGTTAATCTTTGAATTTCGTTATGATGTTTTTAATAAGATTTATTTTTGTAGATTAGAATTAATTATGAAGTTTATCTTAAGAATACAGTTCACTTGATTAATAGTTTGATTAGTTACGTTTTGAGCAGTTTTGATTAGTGTACTTGTTGCATAAGTTTTAATGGGGTAGTTGCCTGCTTGTTTACTTGTTTACTTGTTGTTGCTCATTAATTTGAAATAGATTGATTAGACTAGTTTATTGTTGCTATTGTTCATTAAGTTGAATAGATTAAATAGATGGCTTGCTTTTTCTCATTAGATTGATTAAGTTAAATTGTTCATTTTAGGGTTTTCATTTTCTTCTTTAGGACAATCCATTGATTCATTGTTCAAAAGTTACTTAGGGTAAATAGTTTAAGTTCCTTGATAGTGTTTTCTCATTGATAGTCTTTGCTTAAGTAGATTAGCCCTCAAATAGACCATTTCCTTAGTTAGACTATACTACCTATAGATTTTCTGCCTTGGCACATATAGTGCTACAACTCTAAGTTTACTTACCCCGGGTTGACAATTTAATTAAGGGTTTTTAGTGCATATAGAACACCCATCATGACTATATTTTGGTATTGTAAAAAAAAAAAAGCAATTTCCCTATTGACCATCAGAGTTGAATATAGAGATGTAGTTAATGATGGAATAAAGGTAGTGTGGATTCAAAATTTAATGGATGAACTTGAATTCCATTTTAAGGAATTGGTTGTAGTATATTAGGACAATCAAAGCGCAATAAAATTAGCTAAAAACCTTATTTCTCATAGTAAGATCGAGCATGTCAAGTTTCATGCACATTGTTTGAGATGGTTGGTACAAGAGAAAGTTGTGCCTCTTGTTTATTCTGTGACAAGTGTTGGATTTACCTTAACTATGATCCTGGAACTCAATCCCCTACCTCTTAATCACCCCCTAGGAACAATATGAGCATATTATTGATATATTAACAAAGCCATTAGAAACATATAAGTATGTGAAACTTTAAGATATCCTTGGACATCAGGAATTTGTCCTTACAAAGGGTATATAGATATCATTTCACCTCTAAATCTCTAAATAGTTTCACTAATAGGGGGTGTTGGAAAAATAGGTTCATCACATATCTAGATCTTTTGGAGATAACTAGTCAACAATAAAAAGTTGACTAGGGATTCAACTGAGATATTGATTCAATAGTCGACTAGTCAGTTGGATTGACTAAAGGTGGTGAAGGTGGTTCTGACTTAGTCAATTGATGCACAAGTCCAAGAAGAAAATATGGATATCTAAGAACTCTATGTTGGGTTGTTATATTCTTTGTAGTGAATTCTAATCATGGTGGATGAACTGACAGTCGAAGTCGAAGGTAATCAACAACAAGTCAAAGGTCGAGGTGGTTTGATCGGGTAAAGATGAAGTCAAAGAAATCAACAACAAGAATAAGGTCGAGGTGGCTCGACTGCATAAATTTGAAGAGGTCAACCGAAAAGAGGTCAATAGGTGTGCGTGTGGGAACTAACTGAAGTCCGAATGAAGGTCGACTGGTATTCGAATAGTAATCCGACTTAGTAGTCATTTGTAATAGAATCCTGAGATCTGTGGGATTTGTAGCCAATGATCTACACGGATCTGTAGCTGTTTTTGGGAACCTTTTATTTAGGTTTTTTCCTACTGTATTTATCCTATAAAGAAGGGGTGTTGTAATGTTGTAAAATAAAATGAGTAAATCAATCATCGTAGAGGTTGTTGCTTATGTAGATGTAAGCCGAATTGGCTATAGGGTTGTTCTTGTGTAGAGAAAGAGGGTATTATGTTGATTGTTTCTTAGGTGTGGACCAAGGTTAGACATGTAACATTTTATTCTGAATGAATAAGACAATAAGATACCAGAACACTCAAGGAATGATGGTTTTCCTGGTTTGGGTTTCCAGGGTAAAAATAGTTGTGTATTGTGTGTTTTTTGTGTCATTTACTTTCTTAATTAAATATTTCTTCCTCTCTTATGCTAGGTTTAGTGTCAATTTTTTCCTCATTTCCTAACATTTGGTATCACAACTTGGTTTAACAACCTTGGATTTGAGCTAAACCCTAGGTTTACTAAGAGTCGTAAGTTAGAAATCTTTAAAGATTGTGTTAAACAATGGAAAGAAACTCTAGAATAGAGATTGAAAAATTCAATGGCCTGACTTTTGAGCTCTGGAAGCTTAAAATTGAATATCTCCTTTTAGATCAAGAAAAATGGACAGCAATTTGTCTAGGTACCATGCCAATAGGTATGTCGATGGAAGAATGTGAGAAACTTGAGAGAATAGCAAGGGGTATGACTCAAATTTGTCTTGCAAAATCGATATTGTTGAATGTCTTAGGTGAATATTCGGCCAAGAAACTGTGAGACAAGTTGGGGAGCTTGTACCAGTTGAAATCCCTAGTAAATAATTTTTTTCTCAGAGAGAAACTGTATCATCTGAGGATGAGTGAGTGAAGTTCGATGACTGAGAATTTAAATGCATTTAATACCATTATAAGCCAGTTATATTTTTTGGATATTAATATCACTGAGAAGGAGAAATGTATTAGCCTATTCTTTTCTTTGACATACTCTTGGGATAGCTTAGTCGTGGATATAGAGAATAACACAACCACATTAGCACTAGAAGATGTGACTACATCTCTACTGTCAAAAGAAATGAGAAGGAAGAACATGGAAGGATCGACCAAAGATGTTGTAGTTGTGAGAAGTCAATCGATTGACATAGATAAAGGAAAATTCTCCAATAGAAAGTCTAAGTCGAAGGATAGATCAAAATTCCATGTTCAGTCAACGAGAATATGTTGGAAATGTAGTAAATCTAGGAATTACAAAAGGGACTGCAATTCTAAGGTAATGGAAGTTAGTACAATATCTGACAAGAATCAATCGAATGAGAGAAAGACGTCTCCATATAAGGGAGGCGATGTGTATTTGGAATCGACCAATACACAATCGGATCAAGATGTTTCGTTGATAGAATCAGGGGAATCTTATAATATGACACCACATAGAGAATGGTTCTACAAATATGAACAATATGAAGGAGGAGACGTGTTCTCGGGGGATGACTTGATAACCAAAATTTTTGGATGAGGAAGAGTTTGACTGATACTGTAGGATGGGAGGAGTAGAGCCCTTCCAGGTGTGCTACACATTTCAGGTTTGGAAAGAAACCTGATATCTATCAAGAAGATGAGTGATGCAGGCTTACAAACTCTATTTCAAAAGGATTCGTGCAATATGGTCAAAGGTTTCATGGTCTTAATGAAAGGATTTTGGATTGGAACCTTATACAAATTACTATGGAGTTTTGACTCGACTAGATGAAAAAACATCATTGTTCCTGAAGGTGACTCGACTCAGGTTGATTCGATTCAAACTGATTCAACAAGTCATCATAAATTCAACCCCACCATGATATGACACGACAGGATGGAACACATTGGATAAAAAGGACTTCAATCTATGCATAAAAAAGGTATGCTCAAAGATTTTCCTTAATGTAATTTATAGGAGGACTTTTGTGAACATTGTATGTATCGAAAAAAAAGTCGAGTGAGGTTCACATATGGAGTGACAAGGGAAAATGGGATTCTATAGTTGGTTCATAGTGATGTTCTTAGCCCTGTTTTTGTGCCTTCATGTTGTGGATCCATGTACTATGTCTCCTTCAGAGATGATTTTTCCAGGAACACGTGGATATATTTCCTAAGGAAGAAATCAGAGGTTTTAGAGAAATTCAAAGAGTTTAAATATCTTGTAGAAAATGAGATAGATAATAAGATTAAGGTGTTGAGAACCGGCAACAGTAGTGAATTATGTGGAATATAATCTGATCAATTCTATAAAAATTGTGGCATAACACGCCAAAATACCACACCATATACCCCACAACAAAATGGAGTTATCAAAAGAATGAATAGAACATTAATGGACAAGGCAAGGAGCATGCTCAGTGGTGCTAGGCTTGCACAAGAATTCTGGGTGGAGGCAGCAGAAATGAATCCACATGAGGTATGGTCTGGTAAGAATCCTTCGGTTTCACATCTCAAAGTATTTGGTTGTGATGAATTTGTGCATGTTCCAAAGGAAACGAGATGCAAGCTGGACAAGAAGGAAATCAAGTGTATTTTAATTGGATATAAAAAAGGAATGAAAGGATATAAGCTCTGGGATCCTGCATCAGGAAAAAAGTGTAGTGTCAAGATGTGTTCTTCAAAGAAGTTGGAAGAAAATATGAGTCTGGAGAATTTGTTCAGACCGAGAATAATCCAAAGAAGGTGTGGTTTGAACTAAGGAATGAAGAAGATGATTCAAATGAGTCAACTGAATTAGAAGAATAGGTGGAACAACCAACCTCGGTTGTAAAGAGGTCAGAACAAATAAGAAAACCAGTTGAAAGGTATAGTCTTTTTTAGTTCCATTCTGCATTTGTGTTAACTTCCACTGGCGATGAGCCCAAGATGGTTGAGGAGGCAGTCGACTCAGCATAGGGAAAACTCTAGAATGATTCCATGGTCGAAGAGATGGAATCCTTTCCCATTATAGTACTAATGTCTTTGGTTGCATCATTTTATCTAGAAATAGAACATATGGATGTGAATACATCATTCCTAAATAGGGACCTATAAGAGGAAATCTACATGATACAACTTGAAGGATTTGTAGCAAAGGGAAAGAAATATTTGGTGTGAAAACTAAAAATATCCATTTATGGTCTAAAGCAATCACCAAGGATGTGGTACCAAAAGTTCAACACATACATCCTTAGTTTGGGGTTTGTAAGAAGAAAATTTAATCATTGCATATACTCCAAAGAAGAAGGTGGGCATTTCATATATGTAGCATTGTATGCCGATGAAATGTTGCTGATTGGAAATAACATGAATACAAGAAAGGAGGTGAAGAAGTAGTTATCCTCCAAGTTCGACATGAAGGATCTCGATGCAACTAAATTCATTTTGGGAACGAAGATTAACAGAGATCAAGCATTTATAAATCTCTGGTTGAACCAAAAAAAGTATATTGAAACAATCTTGAAACGTTTCAACATGTAGGATTGAAAACCTGTGAAGGTGCCAATTCTTGTGGGAGCAAGGCTAACTATTGAACAATGTCCAAGGACACAGGAGGAAATAGAGGATATGGAAAGTGTTCCATATGAAAATGTTGTTGGTAATCTTATGTATGTGATGGTATACATTAGACGAGACATTTCCCATGCAGTGGGAGCATTGAGTAGATACATGTTGACACCTAGGAAGGAGAACTGGACAGTTGTTAAGAGAGTATTCAAGTATTTGTGTGGCATAAAATATTATGCTATTTTCCACCACGGAAATCCTATAGGTGACAGTGAATTAAATGTACATGGATTTTTCAATGCCAACTGGTCTGGAGATATGGATTTTTCAATGCCATCGTGATGCCATAAGACACCGAAGACATAATCAACCTCATTATATTTGAAGTTTCTTGTTATTGCAGATTAAGAGTAATTGTTGGTTAATCTTTGATTTTTTTTATGATGTTATTCATTCAATAGGTTAAGATTTATTTTTGTAGATTAGAATTAATTTTGAAGTTTATCTTAAGAATAGAGTTCACTTGCTTAATAGTTTGATTAGTTACGTTTTGAGTAGTTTTGATTAGTGTACTTGCTGCATAAGTTTTAATAGGGTAGTTTCCTTCTTGTTTACTTGTTGTTGCTCATTAATTTGAAATAGATTGATTAGACTAGTTTAATGTTGCTATTGTTCATTAATTTGAATAGATTAAATGCATGGCTTGATTTTTCTCATTAGATTGATTAAGTTAACTTGTTCATTTTAGGGTTTTCATTTTCTTATTTAGGACAATCCATCGATTCATTGTTCAAAAGTTACTCGGGGTAAATAGTTTAAGTTCCTTGATAGTGTTTTCTCATTGATAGTCTTTGCTTAAGTATATTAGCCCTCAGATAGACCATTTCCTTAGTTATACTATACTACCTATAGCTTTTATGCCTTGGCACATATAGTTCTACAACTCTAAGTTTACTTACCCCGGGTTGACAATTTAATTAAGGGTTTTTAGTGCATATAGAACACCCATCATGACTATATTTTGGTATTGTAAAAAACAAAAAGTAATTTCCCTGTTGACCATCAGATTTGAATATAGAGATGTAGTTAATGATCGAATAAAGGTAGTGTGGATTCAAAATTTAATGGATGAACTTGAATTCCATTTTAAGGAATTGGTTGTAGTATATTAGGACAATCAAAGCACAATAAAAGTAGATAAAAATCTTATTTCTCATAGTAAGATCAAGCATGTGAAGCTTCATGCACATTGTTTGAGATGGTTGGTATAGGAGAAATGTGTGCCTCTTGTTTATTTTGTGACAAGTGTTGGATTTACCTTAACTATGCTCCTAGAACTCAATCCCCTACCTCTTAATCACCCCTAGGAACAATATGATCATATTATTGATATATTAACAAAGGCATTGCAAACATATAAGTATGTGAAACTTTAATATATTCTTGGACATCAGTAAGTTGTCCTTACAAAGGGTATATAGATATCATTTCACCTCTAAATCTATAAATAGTTTCACTAATAGGGGGTGTTGGAAAAATAGGTTCATCACATATCTGGATCTTTTGGAGATAACTAGTCAACAATAAAAAGTTGACAAGGGATTCAACTGAGATGTTGATTCAATAGTTTACTAGTCAGTTGGATTGACTAAAGGTGGTAAAGGTGGTTCTGACTTAGTCAATTGATGCACAAGTCCAAGAAGAAAATATGGATATCTAGGAACTCTCTGTTGGGTTGATATATTCTTTGCAGTGAATTCTTGTCGTGGTGGATCAACTGACAGTCGAAGTTGAAGGTAATAAACAACAAGTCGAAGGTCGAGGTCGTTTGATCGAGTAAAGACGAAGTCGAAGAAATAAACAACAAGAATAAGGTCGAGGTGGCTCGATTGCGTAAATTTGAGGAGGTCAACAGGTGTGCGTGTGGGAACTAACTGAAGACTGAATGAATGTGGATTGGTATTCGAATAGTAATCCGACTTAGTAGTCATTTGTAATAGAATCCTGAGATTTGTGTGATTTGTAGCCAATGATCTACATGGATCTGTAGCCATTTTTGGGAACCTTTTATTTAGGTTTTTTCCTACTGTATTTATCCTATAACGAAGGCGTGTTGTAATGTTGTAAAATAAAATGAGTAAATCAATCATCGTAGAGGTTGTTGGTCATGTAGATGTAAGTCGAATTAGCTATAGGGTTGTTCTTATGTAAAGCAAGAGGGTATTATGTTGATTGTTTCTTAGGTGTGGACCAAGGTTAGACATGTAACATTTTATTCTGAATGAATAGACAATAAGATACCAGAACACTCAAGGAAAGATGGTTTTCCTGGTTTGGGTTTCCAGGGTAAAAATAGTTGTGTATTGTGTGTTTGTTGTGTCATTTACTTTCTTAATTAAATATTTCTTCCTCTCTTATGCTAGGTTTAGTGTCGAAGTGTTCCTCATTTCCGAACATTTTATATCATAACTTGGTTTAACAACCTTGGATATGAGCTAAACCCTAGGTTTACTAAGAGTCGTAAGTTAGAAATCTTTAAATATTGTGTTAAAGAATGGAAAGCAACTCGAGAATAGAGATCAAAAAATTCAATGGCCTGAATTTTGAGCTCTGGAAGCTTAAAATTGAAGATCTCCTTGTAGATCGAGAAAAATGGATAGAAATTTGTCTAGGTACCATGCCAATAGGTATGTCGATGGAATAATGGGAGAAATGTGAGAGAATAGCAAGGGTTACGATTCAAATTTGTCATGCAGAATCGATATTTTGGAATGTCTTAGGTGAATATTCAGCCAAGAAACTGTGAGACAACTTGGGGAGCTTGTACCAGTCGAAATCCCTAGTAAATAACTTTTTTCTCGGAGAGAAACTGTATCTTCTAAGGATGAGTGAGGGAATTTCGGTGACTGAGAATTTAAATGCATTTAATACCATTATAAACTAGTTATATTTTTTGGATATTAAAATCACTAAGAAGGAGAAATGTATTAGCCTATTCTTTTCTTTGACAAACTCCTGGGATATCTTAGTGATGGCTATAGAGAATAACACAACCACATTAGCACTAGAAGACATGATTGCATCTCTACTGTCAGAAGAAATGAGAAGGAAGAACATGGAAGGATCGACCAAAGATGTTGTAGTTGTGAGAAGTCAATCGATTGACATAGATAAAGGAAAATTCTACGGTAGAAAGTCTAAGTTGAAGGATAGATCAAAATCCCATGTTTAGTCAACGAGAATATGTTGAAAATGTAGTAAAGATAGGAATTACAAAAGGGACTGCAAGTCTAAGGTAATGGAAGTTAGTACAAGATCTGAAAAGAAGCAATCGAATGAGAGAAAGATGACTCCACATAAGGGAGAAGAAGTGTATTTGGAATCGATCAAACACAATCAGATCAAGATGGTTGGTTGATCGAATCAGGAGAATATTACCATACGACTCCACATAGAGAATGGTTCTACAAATATGAACAATATGATGGAGGAGACGTGTTCTTGGGGGATGACTTAACAACCAAAATTTTTGGATGAGGAAGAGGTTGAATGATATTGCAAGATGGGAGGAGTAGAACCCTTCCAGGTGTGCTACACATTCCAGGTTTGGAAAGAAACCTAATATCTATCAAGAAGATGAGTGGTGCAAGTTTACAAACTCTATTTCAGAAGGATTCGTGCAATATGGTCAAAGGTTTCATGGTCTTAATGAAAGGATTTTAGATTGGAACCCTATACAAATTACTATGGAGTTTCGACTCGACTAGATGCAAAAACATCGTTGTTCCTGAAGGTGACTCGACTCAGGTTGATTCGATTCAAACTGACTCAAAAATTCATCATAAATTTGACCCGACCATGATATGACACGAGAGGATGGAACACATTGGATAAAAAGGACTTCGAGCTATGCATAACAAAGGTATGGTCAAATATTCTCCTTAATGTAATTTATAAGAGGACTTTTGTGAACATTGTATGTATGGAAAAAAAAGTCGAGTGAGGTTCACATATGGAGTGACAAGGGAAAATAGGATTCTATAGTTGGTTCATAGTGATGTGCTTAGCCCTATTTTTTTGCCTTCACATTGTGGATCCATGTACTATGTCTCCTTCGTAGATGATTTTTCCAAGAACACATGGATATATTTCCTAAGGAAGAAATCAGAGGTTTTAGAGAAATTCAAAGAGTTTAAATCTCTTGTATAAAATGAGACAGATAATAAGATTAAGGTGTTGAGAACTGACAACAGTAGTGAATTATGTGGAATATAATTTGATCAGTTCTATAAAAAGTGTGGCATAACACGCCAAAATACCACACCATATACCCCACAACAAAATGGAGTTATCGAGAGAATGAATAGAACATTAATGGACAAGGCAAGGAGCATGCTCAGTGGTGCTGGGCTTGCACAAGAATTATGGGCAGAGGCAGTAGAAATGAATCCACATGAGGTATGGTCTGGTAAGAATCCTTCGGTTTCACATCTCAAAGTATATGGTTGTGATGAATTTGTGCATGTTCCAAAGGAAACAAGATGCAAGTTGGACAAGAAGGAAATCAAGTGTATTTTAATTGGATACAAAGAAGGAATGAAAGGATATAAGCTCTGGGATCCTACATTAGGGAAAAAAGTGTATTGTCAAGATGTGTTCTTCAAAGAAGTTGGAATTAAATATGAGTCCGGAGAATTTGTTCAGACCGAGAATAATCCAAAGAAGGTTTGGTTTGAAGTAAGGAATGAAGACGATGATTCAAATGAGTCGACTGAATTAGAAGAATAGGTGGAACAACCAACCCTGGTTGTAAGGAGGTCAGAACAAATAAGAAAACTAGTCGAAAGGTATAGTCTTCCTGCGTTCCATTCTGCATTTTTGTTAACTGGCATCGGCAATGATCCCAAGATGGTCGAGGAGGCAGTCGACTCAGCATAGGGAAAACTCTAGAATGATTCCATGGTCGAAGAGATGGAATCCTTTCCCATTATAGTACTAATGTCTTTGGTTGCAACATTTTATCTAGAAATAGAACATGGATGTGAATACATCATTCCTAAACAGGGACCTATAAGAGGAAATCTACATGATACAACTTGAAGGATTTGTAGTAAAGGGAAAGAAAGATTTGGTGTGAAAACTAAAAAGATCCCTTTATGGTCTAAAGCAATCACCAAGGATGTGGTACCAAAAGTTCGACACATACATCCTTAGTTTGGGGTTTGTAAGAAGAAAATTTAATCATTGCATTTACTCCAAAGAAGAAGGTGGGAGTTTCATATATGTAGCATTGTATGTCGATGAAATGTTGTTGATTGGAAACAACATGAATGCAAGAAAGGAGGTGAAGAAGCAGTTATCCTCCAAGTTCGACATGAAGGATCTTGATGCAACTAAATTCATTTTGGGAATGAAGATTAACAGAGATCAAGCATATATAAAGCTCTGGTTGAACCAAAAAAATGTATATTGAAACAATCTTGAAACGTTTCAACATGTAGGATTGCAAACCTGTGAAGGTGCCAATTCTTGTGGGAGCAAGGCTAACTATTGAACAATGTCCAATGACACAGGAGGAAATAGAGGATATGGAAAGTGTTCCATATGAAAATGTTGTTGGTAGTCTTATGTATGTGATGGTATACCCTTGACGAGACATTTCCCATGCAGTGGGAGCATTGAGTAGATACATGTTGACACCTGGGAAGGAGCACTAGACAGTTTTCAAGAGAGTATTCAAGTATTTGTGTGGAATAAAATATTATGCTATTTTCCACCATGAAAATCCTGTTGGTGATAGTGAATTAAATGTACATGGATTTTTCAATGCCAATCGGGCTGGAGATACGGATCGACGAAGGTCGACCAATGGATGTGTGTTCAAAATTTTTGATGGAGCAATCGGTTGGATGAGTAAGTGACAGGAATTCATATCCATGTCAACAACATAAGTTGAATACATGGCATCCACTCATCGAAGCAAAGAAGCAGTATGGTTGCAAAGGCTATGTTCAGGAATCAAGTTTGAGTAGAGAATTATGAAGATAAGTTGTGACATTCAAAGAACATTGTTTTTGGAAAAGAACCCAACTTATCATTCTAGGACTAAGCACATTTATGTAAAATAAAATTTCATGAGAAACATGGTGGAAATGAACAAGGTGTTGCTAGAGAAAGTAGACACGTTGGAAAACATAGAAAACCCTTTTGACCAAGCTTGTGAATGTTGTGAAGTTCTCTTGGTGCAGAGAGACAATGGGCATTGTTGCCCTGGGTCTGTGAACGAGAGTTCATAGGTCTCCTAGTTTCAGCAAAGAAAAAAACAAGTGGGAGAATGTTGGGTTGTTATATTCTTTGCAGTGAAATTCTAGTCAAGGTGGATCAACTGGCAGTCGAAGATGAAGGTAATCAACAACAAGTTGAAAGTCAAGGTGGTTTGACTGGTAAAGATGAAGTCAAATAAATCAACCACAATTCTAAGGTCGAGGTGGATTGACCAGGTAAATTCGAAGAGGTCAACCGACAAGAGGTCGACAGGCTGATGTGTGGCAACTGATTGAAGACCAAATGAAGGCCGACTAGTAATCTGAATTGGTAGTCGACTATAACAGAATCCCGAGATTCACAAGATTTGTATCCATGTATATGCATCTATCTATAATAATTTTGGGGCGCCTTTTATTTATTGTTTTTTCTATTGCAAATATTATAAAGGAGTCATGTTGTAATGATGAAAAAGAAGATGAGTAAATCAATAATCATAGAGGTTGTCGATCATGTAGATGTAAGCCAAATTGGCTACAAGGTTGTTCTTGTGTAAACGAAGAGGGTATGAAATTGATTATGCCTTAGGTGTGGACCAAGGTTAGACATGTAACATTTTATTCTGAATGAATAAGACAAAAATAGAGAACAACACTTAAATAATGTTGGTTTTCCCAGTTTCAGTTTCTAGGGTAAAAATATATGTGTACTGTGTGTTTGATATGTCATTTACTTTCTTGATTAAATCTTTCTTCCTATCTTCTGCTAGGTTTAGCGTGGAAGTGTTCCTGATTTCCTAACACTCTCAATATGATCAAAGTTCACTATGTGTCCTTAATCATTGTATGTTAGTATATGGTTCTATCTTGTATAAGTTGAATTATGATCACTTGTGTGCTCTTGTTAACATGATTGTAAAAGCATGCATTCTAGGCTCACTACATTCTCTTTCTCGTATGTACATGAAGTATTTTTGTATGGATTATTATGATGTAAAATTTTATTTGTGATGGATTATTATGGTCACTAATACATAATTGTTAATATGTATGGGTGATTGCATGAATTTGGTGGCCGAAAAAGTGGCAAGGGGGTCATCAGGAACGCGCACTCGCAGGAATGCGCATGTGTTTCTAGGAGCGTGCATGTGTTCCTGATGTGACAGGTTAGGAAAACCCTGAACCTTCACTCAACAAGACATGTAGGCATGTTTCCAAGAACATGTGTGCATTCTCAAGAATGTGTGTGTGTTCCTGAGAAACATGTGTACAAGAACATGCACATGTTCCTAAAAAAATTGAAATAAAAATAATTTGTTTGTGCTTTAGGAATGTATGCGCATTATTAGGAATAGGAACACGTGCACATTCTTGTTAACACAAAATATCTATC